>JABTXL010002720.1:2647681-2716461 GCA_025134845.1 Neodon shergylaensis
CATACAGATGTATATACCATACATTGTTGCAAGCTCTGGCACAGGGTTACATAGCTTCATGTAGACTTTCCAACTCTGTAGGCTCTGCTGTATGTATCCTTTGGGCTTTGAAACTCCAAGACCAACGCACATGGTCCATCAAGTACCTAAGGAAGGAAACCTGAGTGGTTGGTTTAACCACAAGTTTCCTTTCCAGTTAGTTTTATTCTCTAGATGTTTCATATTTACTTGTTATGTTTCATATTTTATAAATGTTTAGATACTTTCAACAATGGAATTTTATATTATAAAGACAGTCTTGCACAAATTAAAATTTAGAATTGTTTGTGGAGATATACTATACAAAAGTGGAAACAAAGTCTTAATCTAATATAACATCATTGCAATATGTATATATAAAATATGCAAGATACATAATATCATATGTAAAACTAAAAGAATAAAATCATCTAGCTAATGCATAAAGATTTATCAGGTACTTGATGATGGCAAAAGACAATTATACTCTGGCTTATTTTATCAATATATTATGTGACTGTAGCACTTGACAAACTTCTGCATTTTATTATTAAATAACCAAAGCTTAGGAAGAGGCAGACAACTTAAATATTTCAAACTAGAAGAAAAATGATCGTGGATTACATGGCAACCCAGCAACATTTGAGTAGGCTGATAGTAATGTTTGAACGTATAATGAAATGGATGCTTCTAATGTTAGCTTACGCTTCATTAAAAGACGGTTTTCTAGCTCACTTAACAATCTGTCTTTACCTCACTATGGCATACATGAGAAGCCCAAAGGACACTCACAATTTTCTCATTTTGAGAGCAGGGCTTGATAGAGCTAGGGCATTAATTTCCTATTTACTTCAACCTGAGTAATCAGAGAACAAATGGTAAGGGAAGGAGCAGCAGTATAGCCAAAGGACAGATGGTTACAAACATGGGCAGGTATACTCTGCACCCCCCCTGCCTCTACCTCACTCCAACACTATGAGCAGGTGTATTCTGCACCACCCTCCACCTCTGTCCCACTCAAATACTACTGGCATGTATACTCTGCACTGCCCTCTGTCTCTATCTCACTGAACACTATGGGCAGGTATATTCTGCACCATCCTCTACCTCTATCCCACTCAAACACTAACTGGAAACATTTGAAATCATGTACTTGTCTAGGTTGTGTGTGAAAAAGTAAATTTTATAGTAAAAACTAAATTTAAAAAATGATCTGGGTACATGCCCACATTTGAAACAAAACTGTGCTCAGACCACATTCTCAGTTGTCCTCTCACGATCTCTGTAATCTAAGAATAAAAAGGGAATAGTAGCTTGGAAATTTAAGCAAAAATTGAAAGTGATTTGAGGGTATCCCAGAGAACTAGGCATACACGACTAAACATTAGAGGGAATATAAGCATGGCTGATAACTATAATAATTAATAAAGAAGGATCTGTACTCTACACTTGGCCCAGTAGATGAAAAGGACATGGTGGGGAACAGCATGAAACCCAGGCAGCACAGGCATCTTCACGCACACAGTCTACTCTAAGACACCAGGATCTCAGCACCTGGGCAGGAAGCAAGAACTCATTATCCACAGAAGGAACATGGCAGAATTCCAGCACTCACTATGGACTGCAAAGGCAGAAAACTTAATGTAACCAACAGACTGTGTTGGGAGCCTCCCTAAACCAACCCTCAAAGCAGAGGAAAAAATGTGACATCATGAAACACAAGGTCATAAACACGGGCCTAGAATCCTCTTCCAAAAACACTAAGGTAAATGATAAACTGTTGAAATGTAATATCGAGAATAATAAAAACTGTATGTGTTTCTTCCACTGTAGAGGGGTAAACTCTTGTATATTATCATTTCTATGGGATGTTCCTGTTTATATTTTCTTATTCCCAAATGCTTGATGCTTGATGCTTCTACCTCTTCTACAAGGATTTCACTAACTTTCTCTAACCAGTTTCCTGTTTCTTTTTCCTTCAATAGAGACATACAACCATATTCTGCCCTGCTTTCATGCGGATAAAAGCACATCAAGAACAGAGGCAATCAGAAGGCCCTTAGTCATCAACTTTTCAGACTGTCGGTACGGGAAAGATAAATGCTATCACTTCTGAGATTCATGGGCAAGAAATACATCTTCACCCCCTGGGTGATGTGGGATTCCCCTCTGTATGCTGTGACTACCATTGGTTAATAAATAAGCTGTTTTGGGCCTGCGATAGAAGAGAACAGAGCTAGGTGGTAAAAACTAAACTGAATGCAGGGAGAAAGAAGGCAGAGTCAAGGAGAAGCCATGTAGCTCCGCCTGAGCCCTATAGAAATTTGCCTGGTAAGCCAAAGCCACATGGCAATACACAGATTACTAGAAATGGGTTAAATTAAGATGTAAGAGTTAGCCAATAAGAAGCTAGAGCTAATGGGCCAAGCAGTGATTTAAATAATATGGTTTCTGTGTGATTATTTCAGGCTGGGCAGCAGAAACAAACAAGCGGCCTTCTACTACACCTGAGCAAGGTCATGTTTGCCTCCTTAATGCTAAGCCTGATGCAGATCAACAATGTTGTGTTGTCTTTGTCTTTCATATGCACAGTACACCTCATTGTAATGTCAGTAACCTTGACTTCTCAGAGGAAAGGGAGTTGTTAGTTGAAGTAGGAGACAATTTTCCAAGGTGACCTGTTTTGATTTGCATCTAGAATTTGAGTGCTGAATCTATGATACTCAGAGCCTACTTTCTGTTGGCAAAACTCAGAATAACATACATAATCAAACCTGTTTCACAGACAGGTATTTTTGGTACCAACAAATCAAAATCTATTCAGTTTAGTTTAAGGAAAGAGAAAAAATAAAAATAAAGACTGCTGAGGCTCAGAAAAATTATTTTCCCAAATGAAAGTATCAGAAACAAAGATTTGTGTTTTTCCTTCTCCCGCCCTCCTCTCTCCTGCCTTCCATCCTCAGCCCCTTCTTCTCTGCACAAGGAAACCACAGAAACTACTGTTTCCCCCAAAGAAGGGGCACAGAAACCAGAATGCATTATCTCTAAGGTCAGTCAACTGTACTGTATTGGCACTTCCTAACATTTGTCTGTTAAGAATTGGCCATAAAGAAATAGTCTAAAGAGCTGAGCTCAAGTCTATATTACACCAGCTGTACAAGCAAGAAGGCTTGAGTTCAAATCGCCAAAACCCAGATAAAAAGCTGGTATGGCAGTCATGAGCATCTGTAACCCTAGTACTGGACAGGAGGAAAAAAATAAACCTGGAGCTCACTGCCAGCCACTGTAACCAATAGGTGAGCGACAGGTTCAATGTGAGACCCTGTCTCAAAAAAATAAGGTGGAGGTTGGTACAGGGTGATGATACCCACATTGGCCTCTGACCTCACACACATATATACATGTGTACATGCACCTATATACTCTCTCTCAGTATCCCTGACTCTTTATCTCTTTCTGTCTCTCTCTGTCTCTCTCTCTCTCTCTCTCTCTCTCACACACACACACACACACACACACACTTGCTTGACTAAAGGTCATAACAGTACATTTCTATCCCAGAAAGAATTCTACACCGTAGGTGGGAGGAAGGAATGGTACACATAGAAGCAAACACTGTGAACTGACCCATCTAGCTCAGAGCCTCTTCAGTTTATTATTGACAGATCACACCCACTCGGAGCAATCACTTCTACACAGCTACTGACTCCTCCCTTAAGCTTAAACAGAGTTACATCAGCCTAAGGTTTAGATCTTCAAAAGTAAAGTCCTGTGTTGTGCATAAAAATATGATTAAATAGCCGGGCGGTGGTGGCGCACGCCTTTAATCCCAGCACTCGGGAGGCAGAGGCAGGTGGATCTCTGGGAGTTCGAGGCCAGCCTGGTCTACAAGAGCTAGTTCCGGGACAGGCACCAAAGCTACAGAGAAACCCTGTCTCGAAAAACAATATATATATATATATATATATATATATATATATATATATATATATGATTAATAGGTATTTATAATTCTACATATTGTCTATCAGGTAATTTGTCTTTTGTTACAAAGGTGTTGCTTTACAAAGGACATATATTAATCTTCTTTTTGCTGATGAAGCAACAACCTAGAACTCCACTGCCCAGCGAAGGGGATAAGGACTTGCACTTTCTGTCGCCAACGGGCCCTGAAGGTTTCAGGTGCTAGGAATATGGCGAGGTGCTATCATGTAGAGTGTAGGGTGAGAACATCTCATTTCAAACATCATCTCTATTATTTATAAACTTGGTGAATATTAGCAAATCACATTATGTTTTAATGTCTTAGCTCTTTTTCTGGAAAAACAGAAGGAAATAATCACAGTCCTTTCTATGTGTATGGATTAGACAAAATAACATATTAAGTATGCAGAATGGTGGCCGCAAACTGTAGCTTCTTATCATATACACATGTGTTATGGACACATGCTCCATTCTCTCTCCTTACCCAGGGTCTCTGTCACAGTATACCTGTACCACACAGCCACCAGCTCAGTGGAGTGTTGTCTTACAACTCCAGGGGCCAAGTCTGACACACATGGCTACCTCACTGTGTGTGTGGACAGAACAGAGTTTCATAACTGGCCTAACTCAGGGAGGAATAAAAATATGACAACACAAAGAATATAAGGCAGAAATACTTTTCCTCTCAATACAATATGAAGATAAATTCATAAGCAATGATGTTGTCCAAGAAAAAGAAATGAGCTACTTGTACGGTGATGAGTTCACTGTTTTTCTGTCAACCTTTCAATTGAAGCTATTTTGTAGTGTTTTACCGACTGATGGACAATAGCTTCATAAACAATAGTGAGCAAATACTAGGGTAAATAATTTTTAAGTTTCTTTGATTTTATAATTCAATTTGGTAGAGCAAGACTATGTGAAGTAACCCATGGTACTAAACTGTAATTAAGTCTTAATGCAAATCTGTAATTTCTAAAGAAGTTCTCCTTTGAATCCTATACATCTGAGAAGGGAAGACGCATGCCTAGTCACTCCATTTACATAAAGACAAATGTGCATTGGAACAGAAGGTTAAAGGAAACTGCTAATAAAGTCTAAATGCTGGCTTTACATACACCAAAAAATCAGAGTTTTAGAGACGATAGAAAACAATGGATTTTTTGAGATTTTTCATTATAGTCATTTTACAAGTATAAACATATAATGGGAAAAATCATGAAATTATATATTCATAATGTCTACATGGCAAAA
Organism: Neodon shergylaensis; assembly: GCA_025134845.1. Classification (NCBI taxonomy): domain Eukaryota; kingdom Metazoa; phylum Chordata; class Mammalia; order Rodentia; family Cricetidae; genus Neodon; species Neodon shergylaensis. The sequence goes on from JABTXL010002720.1 coordinate 2,652,938, forward strand.
GCAGTCAATTCCCAAGTCAAATATCATTTCTATTACCAAATCTGCTTTGGCTGCCTGGTCTCTGCCTGTGGACTGCTGCCATGTTTCCCCGTTACTGATGGACTCTTATTCCCATGGAACCGAAAGCTCAAATCAACTCTTTCTTGTATAAGTTGCCTTGGTCATGGTGTCTTATCACAGGATCTGAAAAGTAGTTAGTATGCCTACTGCTATCATTCAGCAGGGAAGAATCAGGTCGGCACAGCCTGGTGTCAGGTGCTGTCACAAATCTTAGTTGCAGACATAGTTTCATAAAAAAAAAAAATAAATGAATCTGGGGTTGGGTCTAGGAAAGGATTAACAATGATTTCTGAAATGGGCTTGGATTCATTTTTGCCTTTTACACTATGCATTAACTTGAAGAAGCCTTCTCAGAACTGACAATTTTGAATTATAAGCTTATAAATTATAAAGCTGAAATACCCATCAATTCTGAAAAATATTGAAGATGTTTCACATCCTGTCTATCAAATATTCAGCCAATATTTAAGTATTCAAAAGAAACAAATGTATTATATGAGTATGAGATCATTTTTATCTTTAACAAATAGTAAAGTTGCTTTGAAATCAATTCATGGCATATTAATAAAGTTTACTGGTAAGTTTATGTTCGCATAATTATTTCATATATCTATGTACCCAGGGCCACATAAAAGTAACTCCAGCAGAAAAAAAAACTTTCACACATAGAAAAGGTCGAAAAAGCTCTCTTCTGAACGATGGTCTATAAAATTTCAGTAATGTCATTTCCTACCAAAATAGTATGCTTATTTATACTCTAGATTAAGTTGAGTGCTATTCTAACCAAGCAGCATTTGATGAGTATGTTAACGATGAGGGATGACTCTCTCTCTCTCTCTCTCTCTTGCTATCTATCTAAAATCTATCTATCTATATATATGTGTGTGTGTGCACATGTGTACATATATATATGTGTGTATGTATTCATAACTGTAGAAGTGTCATGAGCAAGAAATTATATAAATAATATATTCACAAAACTAAAGATACAGAGTAAATTAAATTGATAATACAGGAATAGTAAGCATTTACTCTCTCTATGTAATGGGGGAAATGAGGCTAAGAATAATACTAAAATAGTGAAGTGATGTTGTCCTCACACCACACTATTAACTCAAAAATTATTCAATGGAAAATGTAGGGTTAACTGTCAACTAAGCCAGTCACCTAGCCAAACAATGCCTTTATGTCATGACATAGAGCGATTAAAACTTACAAAGTCTTATCTTAGATAAAATCTTCATCAGAATAAGATTTTTAAACCTTGTTCTGATTTAAAAGGCTAAAGTACTAAAATCCTGCTGAGCCTGTGTAGAAGGAGTTCTATTCATCTTCTAAATGCCTGCTAGGGAAAGTGTGGAAGGAAACACACTGCTCGAGCAATGCCTCTGCTCTAGAAATGCAGATTAATTGCTGTGAACTCTACTTTTCTTGAGAATAAAAGTGACCCAGTTCTTCTTCCTCCTGCTTACTAAATACCCCCTTCTTGCCACTCTCACCATCGGCCAAACTGAAACAACTGAATAACTAATCTAGCAGAGTCTTAAAGGTACACTAGGTTATTTTCCAAATTGAACGTCAACTAAAACAAAATTCAACGAATTCACTGTATTTGTAAGAAGTATCTAAGGATGTTTTTTCATTAAAGCAAAGCATCCATCAATTTTGGAATAAGCTGAGGAAAATGAGCTTTATGAGAAAATAAATGCATATTCAGATTATTTTAGTGAACTACCCAGAATGTCTGTTTTGAGGGACAAAAAAGATACGATGTTTGATATAGTTCTGGTTATCTAATTCTATTTGGTTTTGCTCAAAATAATGACCAAATAGTTTTCATTAAAAGCAAAAAGAAAAATCCCCACACAGGAAACGATGAAGGTATTCTCAAGGGGCTTCCATGCTCAGTGCATAACAAGTGCCCCTAATTTTTCTACTATACATATGCCTAGTGAAATCCCGCACAATGAAATGCCTGCTCTATTTATACCTAAAGGTTGGAGACCTGAGGTGGCTAAGTCACAAACCAATTACTTTCGGCACCATGCTGTTGCATGTCCTTTATGCTTTTCTTTGTAGGTCTGGCTTCTGGGAACTATTGGGTTCCAGTGACCATTGGATGTAATTTCCCCTTTTAGCGAAAGTGAAGCCCATTGCAGAGAACAGTCACCAACCCTCGGCTAGAGTTAATGCCAAGGACTGAGTCAAGTTCGTAGTGTAGGAACCAGGTCAGGGTGCACAACGAGGCAATGCCAGGCTCCAGCAGGCCCTCTTTGTGATTGTCTGGCACCAGGGAGCTCGCAGGGATGAATACTCTTTTTATTTTGACTACAGCGAAGTTTATGAAAATATTGCCACTTACAAAAACCTCTTTACACTCGTTAGAACTTAAGTTTTGCAAATCCAGGAGTGGATTTTTAGAGCAAGGGCCGCGTCATCCATGATGCTCGAAGTGTATAAACAGTCACTGTGAGAAGAACGCCTGGGAACAGGGGGGTCTTCCCATCAGCACAGTGAATGTGACTAGACAGTGTTGATTTCACAGAGGTGTCTGGGAGAACTCCACATCTGAGTTTCTTCCAGTCATGACACACATGTCTCACTATAAACCTGCCTCCCACCCTGGCAGGAAATCCTTCTAGCATGCTTTACATTAGCAGAATATAAAAGTCACTGAGAAAAGAAGAAAAGGGTTTGATCATGCTAACTGCCATATTTAAGACAAGATTTTACTGAAAATTTTAAACAAAATTCCACTGAAATTATGTCACCCTGTATGAATTAAGTTTCAGTACGGCAGGCATTTAAGACACGGTTTGGAACTGGGTGGTGGTGGCGCATGTCTTTAACCCCAGCACTCTGGAGGCAGAGGCAGGTAGATGTCTGTGAGTTCAAGGCCAGCCTGGTCTACAAGAGCTAGTTCCAGGACAGGTTCCAAAAGAAACAAACAACAACAACAACAACAAAAAAGACACAGTCTGGAGAAAAGAAGATGCCCTTTAAAAGGAATGGGTAAACTCCAAAGCACAGGGATCTGTCTATCACAATTTAGAGAGAACAAGATAAAAAGTGACGGCAGGTTCAGAGTCTGCACCAAGGCCACATTTCCCCCTTCAGACAGCTGCTTCACGGCTGTGCCATGCAAGAAGAGGAGCACTGTGTTCTTACTTGCCAAAAGGGCACGAGGCCCAACGGCTGCAGCAAACCTTCATCCCAATGAAGCATGCATCGTCACAACCCCCACCCATTGAAGGCCCTACTGCAGAATGCTGTCATGCTGCCTACCATGTTCCTACACATGACCAAGGCACTGTAAACACAATGGCAAGTAATGACATTTCACAAAATAGGGTTTGATTCAATAATAAAATAAAGCCGTGACACTCTGACAGCATGCTGGTCCCTTTTAATAACATGAGAAGCATATCCAAACTATTCTTTTTCAATCATTAGGGATTTGATTTATTTTTTAAATGCCCCCCTCCCTCTGCTAGAGTCCAAACCATCTATTTAAGAGTATTTCTCATCCTGGGATACAGTCTGGAACCATGTGTTTCCTGGGGGCTCCAGCGTGTCTACTGTACACGTTAATCCTACTTAGCATCATAAGAGACTGATCCAGAATACTGGTTATAATCCTATAATGTTTCCAACTTGACCTTTTATTGCAACACTCACAGAAGATGTCTTATATATTCAGGAAGACCTGCTTTACATAATTCCCTCTTGTGTGAATTACTGGTTTCAGTCCTTTGGTCTTTGTGAACAACTTAAAAAGAACAATTGTTTGAAAAAGGACATAATCTGCGATTCTGGCCTGTCTACGAAAGCATTCAATTAACAATGGAGCACTAAAAAACAAAACCGAAACATTGTAAGTTGGTAAATAAATGAGAATTAAGAATTTTAAAAAATGGAACATTTCTTGTTTTCTTTCTTTTCCCTCTGCCATGAAAGACTGTTCTGCGGGTGATGCTATTGTACCTGATAATTTCTCATACTTCCTTTGAGGGTCAAGAAAGTGATTTTTAATTGCAGTGTGTGAAGCAAACCTGTCATAGTTTCTATTCTTTGATGCTGTGATGAAATACTCTGGTAAAGGCAACTCAAGACCAAGCATTTATTCTAACTCACAGTTCAAAATACAGTCTGTGACGGTACAGAAATGACGACAACAAGAGCTAGAAGCAGGTGGTCACATTGATCCACAGTCAAGAAACAGCCATAAATGTGTCCTACTGCCCAGTGCATTTGCTTTCTCCATTTATCCAATCCAGGATCATCTGTCCAGGAATAGTCCTGCCCAGAGACAAGACGGGTCTTCACACATCAACGAATATAACTAACTCAGTCCCCACAGGAAAACCCAAAGGCCCATGTCCAGGTGATTTCTCTTCTGCAGTATCCATGATTTCCCTCTACCATGGCATATGGACAAACAAGGGGTGCCAGTCCCGCAGGACAAAAGAACACAGGAAACGGGAGGGTGTGTGTGCACACAAACTTCTCAACCTTTTCCCTAACTCACCCACGCATTTCTATAACATGTTCAGAACTAGATTGTGGGAACAATGAAGTAGCTGTTGAGGGTGCCAGGTGGCTTGCAGAGCTATGTTAGGTGACACCTATAAAAGCCTCACTTCCCAAACGCTGGCACACAAACAGCATCAAATTTGTTAACTATCTTCTCTTTCTCACTTTCCAATCCCTAAAATCTAAGTTTGTAAAACCTTTTGAAAAACTTTCAGACACCAAGAGAGTGTTAGGCATTAGGACTCAGGACCACACCCAATATAACTGTGCTGTCTGGGGAGAAAACTTGAGAATCACTAAGGCTTTCCAGCTGTTAGCTGGCGACAATCCCAGGTTCAATGAGTGTCCCTGTCTCATTTGAGTAAGACAGAGGATTCAAGAACAGGACACATGAAATCCTTCTCTGGGCTCTGCACCTGTACATGCATATGTGCAAATATCACACACACAACACTAGCACATGTACAAAAAATTCATTAAATTTCATGGACTATTAATTAATAAATTAATTCATGATCTGAGTTTATTTCACATAGGAAATTAAGTACTATTACTTAGAGACAAGGCCTAATACAAAAGAGGATTAATAAAATAAGGAACAATTTAAAATATCTTTGAAACTAAAAATGTTGGGTAGAACAGTTTACTCCAAAAAGTGAAACTTAAAAGATATACATACATAAGCAATGTCATCATAAATATTGGTATGTCTTAGTAAATAGTTACAATTAAATTTATAAAAGATTAAATATCTTTAGGCATGTGTCCTCCATTTGTGTGGAAACATAGAAAACATATGTAAATAACAGACCCAGGTTCTTACTAAGACAGACTAATAAATCTATGTTATTAATAAAAATACAATTAAAAACAATAAATATCTATACATTTACTCACTGGGTTATTTTTATTACATTAATAGTATGTATTAATTAAAAATTAATGATGAAAGAAAGTTATCAATCGCCATATGAGTTTCAGATCTGATATCTGCATGTCCTCCCATGGCAGGTCATTATTGTGTGTAATTAATGTTCTCCCCATAGCCTGGTGGCCAGATAACTTGCCATAGAGATGCTAATGCAGCCCATGGGACAGCATTCATATTTTCTTAGGCTCCCTGCAGCTTCTTCCTGTCATTCACTTTTCTCTAGCTCCATATTATTTGGTCATATCTAATAGAGAGATGGTTTTGTGTTATCTACCTCAAGTGCAGACACAAAGAGGAGCTCTTACAGTAGACATCCATCCAGTTTACTTCCCCAAGTTTCAGTTTCTAGTGGTCAACCACAATCCAAAGGTAATAATTGCAAGATTCCAGAAATAAGAATTCAGACATTTAAAATTAGATGACATTCCAAGCTGCACGACGAAGGCTTGTACTCCCACTCTTTGCCAACCATGGCACAAATTGTCACTGTCCGGTGTATCCATATAGTGTATGCTTGCTGCTATGCTGGCACTATATTGTCTGTGTTCATCTAACATTAATTGTACTTATCAGTTCTCAAACAGGCAAGAGAAATGGTCCTGGTAGTCTAAACACACCAAAGAGTTGCCATAAAGAGCTTACTTGAAGTGACCACACCAAAAAAAAAATTATATGAAAGATGTATGTAGAGGAAAAGCTGATCAATACTACTGCTAGGTTAAGGCATTTACTGGGGTCTCGAAATGCATCCCCTGTGGATATGCAGGGACTACTGGAAGTAAGTTCCATTGATTCTTTTTCTTCTGAAAGTAGGTCTCTTGCTTTAGAAAAATACATCAAGTACTTTAGTGATACACAATGGTTAAGTAGAACCAACATGACTATTAGGAAGGGAGACTACACCACACAAGAGAAAGAAAAAGAAGAAACAGTCCAATGTTAAGAGGCAAAAAGCCGAGATAGGGAGCTGCAAAGAATAACAGAGGCTGAAAGAAAATGAGGTCTCCTTCTTTAAAAGCCAGTATTTTTCAATAAAAACTTGCAGAAGCATCAGTGTTAAGAGCTGACTTAATGTAGTAATATGTAGTGCAATGCTTTGGCTAAAAGAGAATTTAGTCTCAGCAAAAGAAAAACAAGTTAAAATATTCACTTTTTAAATTTTCTGAAGGTGTATTCCAATCTGTGTCATAATTACAAAAAATTCTCATTTGTTATATAAGGAGATCTTCCTACTAGTTCTATACATCTATGCCAATCCTTCCCATTGGCTGTTCAGTGCTTTCTCCTGTCAAACAGTAAGGAGAAGTTCCACCTCACTGGGCTATTGTGCTTTTTTTATGAGGTAAGATTTGGGATGCTTCTGAAATAGGGCTGGTGCACAGTGGTGTACATAACATCCAGCACTTACCTTATTAGTCATTAAAAAGAAAAATATTAGTGTACTGACCAAAATGCCTATAGTAAGTGAAAACAGAGATATGACAGGAGTCCTGGCAGTCAACAGAAAATAGTCAACTTATCAAATGAATAAATTAATTAGATAAATGATTACTCACAAGTCTACACTTTGACATCACAGATTCTTCAATAAAACCCTTACTTTAAATATTCACTAATTAATTCAAATAGTTCATATACTGAGTTTAAGGGACAGTGTTTTAGATAAACACTACAAACACTCATGGCAGTGGCTCTAACAAATGAGGTAATATGGCCCTTTTGTTGGGCAGACTTCTCCACTTATCCATACGCTTCCTATGTTCAGTTTTGCAGTACCTGAAATGACCACCTCCTCTCTTAACCAGGCCCAGTCTGTTCTCTTCGCTTCACTAACACCTGACACCTGCATCATAAGACATATAGATCTCTGAAATTCTAGAGCAAACATTTTTTAAGTACAAAATAATATGTGTCTTACACTTTGGAAGCTAATTTACAGCTACCCAGATTTCCCCTGTAGACAGAGCCGTCTAGAACATATGGAAACACACTGGTGTAGCTCCCTTAAAAACAACAGACAACAGGCTGCATTCAAGACAAATATGTTCTCTGCTGTTCATTTTAAGACTTAGTTCTACGTTTGATTTTATCTTTAATTAGTGAACATATTTCTGAAATTATAGTATCATGGGAGAGATAGACCTGGAAACGATTTTATTACATTTTTCCCAAGCCTCTCTGCAGAATGTGTGACCTAGAATCCATAATAATTTACTGATTTGCACTGATTTAAGATGTGGGAGGTAGATCGGCATGCTCTCTGCATCTTCCTTGCCCTGGAATATCTGCAGAGGCAGAGACTCTCAGGGCACTCTAATGGGCATCTTACCTTATAAGTGTTCATGCTCCCTACCTGTAAATTAGTATGATCTGTCCTACATGGCAATAGAGATGAGAGGAGATACTGTGTTTAAGGAAGCACATACAACAGAGGCATATAAATGATGTCTATAGCCCTGTTGATACATATTTTACATTCTGAGGTGAACAGCTATAAGTCAGGTTACATGATCATCTTCCTCATTGTGGTAGAAAGATTTAAATGCGCATCTGTGCATAAGTACATCTATGTGGAGACTAAAGAATTCCCCTCGAAATGACCCTTGAGATATCCAAATGTCACCACTAGCTCTCAAAGCTAAATGAAAACTTCAGATTGGACATTTTTTGGAAGATTATATCAATAACTGAGTCTTCTCCTATAGACTCCAGAAACCTGCATAGTGGAAAGATGCATAATATCAGGAATTCAAGATGCTCTCTGTATCATGAACTTTCTATTTGGCTTAGGGTGTGAAATGTTGTATTAAAACTCATAAATGTTATGTAAAAAAAAGAATCCTCATGAATAAGAAAGTTCTTCCTGAAAATACACAAAAATATAATCAAATGGAAATCAAATGATCACATCAATCATTTATAAGTTAAGAATACTATTTACTCTCAAACCAAGAAATGGGCTTTTCCTAACTGTTCTGAAAATGAGAAAGCTTGGCTCTGTGAGCTGATAAACATATTTTAGTCACACAGCTTAGTCATTGCTAAGTCAAAAATTCCACAGAGATCTACCTTTTCAAATCCAAAGTCAAAATCTACAGAGACTGAGAAAATGGTGAAATGCTAAAAATAAAAATTACAGAATGAGACAGACCACAGAGATATGGCATTCCAGTTTTACCAGCAGCTTATCTCAGAGACATAACTGTTTACTCTTTTGTAATTATTCATATAAGTACATAGGAAGAAAGCATGATCTGCTTTAATCACAATCATCACTAGGGATCTAAAAGAGTATTTATTAGAACACTCTGAAAAAAAAGGTCACATCCTCTACCTTTAGACATGTCAAAGCTTTCTTCAGAGTTCCTCTACCCTGTTCAGTCCTCCACTGGCACCCACCACGAAATGGTGCCTTCCATGGCTTCTGCCATCCCTTAAAAATGAACTGAAAAGTGGGATTCTGAATTACTTTCAGGTCATCATGGTTCTTGCCTGGTATGGGAAGTCCTTCTGTATATGTTTTGCATATAGAGCCCAGAATAAAGAATCTGCTTTGGCCTGTGATAGGGTAGAATAGAGCTATGTAGGGAAAACTAAACTGAATGCTGGGAGAGAGTAGGCAGAGTCAAGAGAAGCCAGGCAGCCACCAGAGGGGAAAGACGCGAGCTGCAAGCCAGAACCTTGCCAGTAAGCCACAGCCATGTAGTGATACACAGATGAATAGAAATGGTTTAAATTAAGATGTAAGAGCTAGCCAATAAGAATCTAGAGCTACTAGGCCAAGCAGTGACTTAATTAATACAGTTTCTTTGTGGTTATTTCCAGTCTGAGCATCTGGGAATGAACAAGTAGCATCCTACTATACTTGCCTCTCTTGAGTTCATAAGCAATAAGATTTTGAGATTTCCTTATGTTTCTTCTTGCCGTGGAATGGTCCCTTCAATTGTTTTTTAGATATATATTAATTTTTTTATGTGTATGTGGCTGTGTGCCTGGGTGCACATATGTGCACCACATGAAGGTATTGCCATGAAGTCAGAGAGGCATCGGATTTTCTAGATCTAGAGTTGCAGACAGTTGTGAGCTGGTAACCCCTGAGCCATCTCGCTGAACCCCAAATACTGCCTCTAAATAGGAAGGAAAGTTTGCCATCCTTGCTAAATATGTAATAAACCTAAACTTATTATACTACACTAGTCTCTTGTTTTAAACATTTCTTGTTTTTTCTTCTAAATTACTGAAAACACACAGCAGCACTGAATACTTGAAAATACTAAAAGTTAGGCATGTTTTGAGGTTAACAGTCTAAATCTAGAAAGCTCCACCAGGAAGAGGTGTAACCTTGGCAAAATATTTCACCCCATACATTAATTATCTCATGAATAACATAAATATAAAAAGCAGTATTTCCTAAGGTTTTTGAAGATCACAGATAAAGTACAATAGGTTACTGTCTTAAAACACCATGACCAAAAGCAAGTCTAAGAGAAGAGGGTTTATGTGGCTTACACTTCCACATCATCATCATTATCTAAGGAGTCAGGACAGAAACTCTAACAGGGAAGGAAGCTAGAGGAAGGAACTGATACAGAGGCCATGGAGGAGTTTTGCTTACTGGCTTGCTCCCCTGCTTGCTCAGCCTGCATTTCTTTTAAAGAACTAGGGACCAGCAGCCCGGAGATGGGCCCTCGCCCTTTGATTGCTAATTGAGAAAATCCTGGTTCTCATGGACACATTTCCTCAAGTGAAGCCCCTTGCTAATTAATGACTCTAGCTTGTGTCAAGTTGATACACAAAACCACCCAGTACAACTAACCCCTTGTCAACTTGACACACAAACATCTCACTATTAAGCTACAACCCTTCCTTTCTTATTCACCCCCAAGATCCCACATTAAAAACATGAATAACTTATAAGTTCCCGTCTTTACAAATTCAAACACATTAAAATTTCAGTCTCTTTAAAGTTGCCAATTTCTTCCTAAACCTGAAGTCTTTTAAATTTCAACGTCTCTCAATTATGGACTACAATAAACTTCAAAATAAACCAAATACTTTATTACTTCAAGAGGGAAAAATCAGGGCAGTCACGATCTGAACCAAGCAAAACCAAATCCCAATAGTATAAATAACTCAATGCCAAACTATCTGGGACTCACTCACGACCTAGTCTCCTCTGCCCTCTGCAGCACACACAGCTTGTCCTTTAGGCTCTGACTGGCTCCACTCCACTGCTGCTGTTCTTGGTGGTCATCCATGGTACTGGCATCTCCAAAGGCTGGGGACTTCTGCTGCAACTGGGCTGCACTTTCACTGATAGACTCCCATAGGCTCTCTTCAGGGAGCCCAGCCTCAGCTTTTCCCCATGAATCCCTTCAGTCCTTCCCTTCAACTGCCACTGAGCCTGCAGCTTACCCAGTGGCATTTCCTGGCTTCTCACAGTGTCAGTCCCCAGCAGCTCTCTCTCCATGAGATGAGATCCCTTCATGCCTTCAAAACCAGTACCAACTGGGTGACACCAAATCTGGCTCCCAGGACAAGCTACAGCCTTGGCCACCTCGGAAGCACAGTTTCTGTGCGCTCTTAGAAATGACTACCCAGAAGATTTCACCTCAGTGATGCCGGTCTCTTCTCGACCACTGCTAATTGCTTAGCTCCAGCCATTCAGCATCAACTGTCCTAGAAATACAAAGTTTCACTTCTTTGGCCAGCTTCTCTTTAATTACAGCTGACTCTTCAGTCCCAAGTAACCGGAATGACAACAGAATCTTAATTTAAAATAGCAAACAGCTCCAATGAAGTCTTTAAACTTCCCTCTGAAATTTCACAATCCAGGCAGGCCTCCATCTTCTGCACTGTCCTCAATGTTCTGATTTTCCAAGCTCTTAAGGAACATTCTACTGAGCTCTTAACACTCAGTGGATTTTCTAGACCAAAGTTCCAACATCATTTTACAACCCTCCCCCAAAACATGGTCACGCCTATCCTAGTGATACTTTTCTGTGCTGGTACAAATTTGTCTTATTTAGGGTTTCTATGGCACTGATGAAACATCATGACTGAAGATCAAGTTGGGGAGCACGGGGTTTATTTGGCTCACATGTCCACAGCACTGTCCATTACTGAAGAAAGTCAGGACAGGAACTCACACAGGGCAGAAACCCTATGCAGGAGCTAGTACAAAGACCATGGAAAAGTACTGTGAACTGGCCTGCTTCCCCTGCTTTGCTCAGCCTGCTTTCTTATAGAACCCAGGAGCAGACCAGGGATTGCACCACCCACAATGGGCTGGATCATCCTAAGTCATTAACTAATTATGATAATTGTAGCTGTATCTCATGGAGGCATTTCCTCACCTGAGGCTCCTTTCTCTCTGATGCCTCTAGTTTGTGTCAAGTTGATACAAAACCAGCCAGTATGGTTACCTAATTTCCAGTTGAAATCACAATTTAAAGGGAGGTTTCTTTCCTTCATTCCTCCGAGTGATTTCTTCACTTTTTAATTCATTACCCTGAGGCTACACACAAGGACATGGTCTTTCTGGGATCATAAAGGAGTTGTTCTAGAAGTAGATGCTATACACATGTGGTTTCATGTTTTCTGGCCATCCCACTTCACCTCACTAGATTATACTGATGATCAAATATGTCATGAAGGGCAGAAGGGCTATGATCACGGATGTTGTAGATATGTGTCTAGACTTTCCTAAACTTGAATGCTTCAAGAATTCAACCTTCACGAAAAAGACCCCAGTTGACATGAGAGTCCCCTCTGTATGCTGTGAATATGTTTTATTACCATCAATTAATAAAAAAAATCTGCTTTGGGCCTGACAGGGCAGAAGAGAGCAAGGCAGGAATTCTAAGCAGAGAAAGAGGAGAAAAGTAGGCGGAGTCAAGAAAAAACTGCCAAGGGAGACAGATGCCGGAACTTTACCTGGTAAGCCACAGCCTTGTGGCAATATACAGAATAACAGAAATGGGTTGTTAGTTAATATGAAGCTTAAGCTAATAGGCCAAACAGTGTTGTAATTAATATAGCTTCTGTGTAATTATTTCGGGTCTGTGTGGCCGGGACATGAACAAGCAGCCTCCGCCTACACCCAGCCAACTCACAGGAGAGGAAACATAAGGCACGTAAGCTGTCAGCACAGATACACAGGTACTCTCTCAACGAAGGCAGAGATTTGCCTATGTTTCCTGAAATCCCACAATCCAACAAATGGCCAAAGAAGACATAAAGAAACAAAAGGCGTATACAAAGGCTGCTGTCACAGTAGGTGTAAGACGAATAAAATATACAAAATGCAATGTCATTTAGATAGCTTCTCTGACCTATCCCAGGTCAGACAAAATGTGAATGTAGAGTCTATGCTCGATCCTCACGGTAAAATTAACACTAGGAACAAAAATACTAGAACGTAACAGAATTTTGGGCAGAAGGGGTAGTTATGACCCAAGACACGATGTTGGGGATAGAATGAAGATGAAGAAGGCACAGAAACAGTTCAGTTTGGTTTGGTTTGGATGACAGTAAGAGGTGAGCCTGGGAAAGCTGTTTCCAGTGATATGCTTTGGGGACACAGGTAGTGGGAACTGCCGATATCATTATTATTACTTGTCTGCAGGTTGCAGGGGTGGGGTCTGCTGCACGAAGAGCATCTAACTGCATGTGTATTGCGGATGTATAATTGTCACAGTTAAAAAAATGATGGTGAGAACAAAGGAAGGAGGAAGGGGGTCTTTCAAATGTCAAGATGAATGTGTCACCAGTGAAGGAGATGTGGAAACAGTAAGAGAGAAAGAAAAGGAAGAGGAAGGAAGGAGAAACAGCGTAAGGGACCACAGAGCGCTGGAGGTGACAGTAGTGCAGCATAGGGAGCTGTCCAGCAGAAGCATATACATTTGTACGAAGGCCCAGAGTTCTGGTTACTTCTACGTGCACCGCTGCATCCCTTTAATGCAGGGCTGAGAACTGAACCCAGGGCTTCACGCATGTAAAGCAATCTACAAACGGAGCTACATCCCTAACCCAGGCCATTGCTTTAAAATACGGCCTCTCGGTCCTTAGGTTACTGATGATAGATATGGGTTTAAGATTACAGAATCCCAGTCCCTCTCTGGGATGTGCCCCTTTGCATTTTAAAAATGCCCACCATAATATGCCACTATATACCACCCTCAATGAGGAGAAACTAATGCCCGCCATGCCACCGATACACAAACCTTTGAGACTGTGAGTTACATGAATACATTTCATTTCCCAGGTACCTGCTTCAGAATTCAGTTCAGCAGAGTATGTCTGACCAATACACAATTGTGCCAGGTAACAGCTTCAAATAGAATCTAATGAAGAATAAAAATAGTTTCACACTATAATTAGTGAAGAAATGAGCAAGGGTTTGCAATAGTTTTCTTTAGACTAACAATGTTTTATATAAGTCTTTATCTAAACAAACATTTTGCTTTTGATTGAAAGTTATTGTATTTATGACAGCTGTTGCCAAATATGAAAAACTGCTTTCTGTAATTAAACCACATGAACACTGACATGGAAATATCCATAAACTGCACAGCACCTTTAACAGAAAAGAAAACTAAAGAAAAGAAGAAAAAAAAATAAAAACTTCCTCAGCACAGTGTAGCTGCCACTCAGGAAACTTGTGGGGTTTTTCAGAAACTCCTTTGGGATTTCCATGAATATTAATGAAGATGCTGGCAATGGTTTTATTATTAGGTCAGGAAAATTATTTACAAAATATGTGCATCGTTTATCAGTACTGATACATATGAATATATTGGAAAGGTCTCTGGCGAACCCAAGTATAAATTACTCCAGCCCTACCTGGACTACTTTTATTATAGTTAAGCTCAGTGTTTAATTTGTAATTAATTATTTCCATCTTTTATAGTGCTAGGGGGAAACCCTGGGATGTTTGCATTCTAATCTAATATTTTTATTTTTCAGTTCATGTCCACAGCAGTCCCATGTCTTTACTGGTTATCACAGATGGAAGGGGCTGTTAATATTTACTATTCTACAAATCGTCTGTCAGGCTGCTCTGTCGTATGGTGGGTGTAAAACACCAAATCTTCAAACAGGCAGACTGGCCTTTGAGCCCAACACTTAAGTGACCAAGTAAGAAAACAAAGCTCTCTCTGAAATTCTTTTAAATGTTCTACTACTCATTGAGCACCACTATACAGTCATTCCCCAATGCTTTTCCTGACACATTGATCCAAATGTTCTTCTTCCGCTGTTTCTTTTATTGTTAATCATTATACAAGTATCTTGTGTAGCCCAGGATGGCCTCTGAATAGCTATGAACTTGAGACTGGCCATGCAGATTTCGATTACGTTGTCACTACTCCCCAATGCTGGAATAGTGCACATGCATACCTGGCTGACCCTGCTCAGAAAGCCTGCCACAAAGCAGGATGCAAAAATAAAATCAGTGTGTTCAGTGTTTAATTATGTGCCACCAATAAGGCACCTAGCTGGGGTTTCCAATCAGTTAAGATAAAGAAGTCAGTGAATTTGGAAATGACCTGTTAAGCCCAAAGCCAGTATTAATATTGCCTAGCTAGCACACCTTAAATTATTTCTATGCATGTGTTAGTTCTAAATACTATTGCATTTGGTCTTTCTAAACTACATGTAATGTGTTCTTTCTTCTATTTTACAAAGAAGGAATTGAGATTTGAAGATGTCTGACAACTAGCCCTAACTGGTTAAAGAACCAATAAATCATAATATAGACAGGCTAGCCCTCAGAGCACCTGCTTTGACCTCCGCTCTGTCCCATCCATATGGCTTCCCAGATCAGTCAGATATGATCTCTGTTCTCAAGACCAAGAAGTCAGAAGAACAAACAGAATGCTTCCCAAATAAGTAGAATTTAAGGTAAAAGGGAATGTCTGGTGCAAGAGACTCCCAGGTCAATGTCAAGAGAGAACTGATGAAGACAGATGACACCAAGTCATGGGAACAGGAGGGGCCTTGACCCCTGAAATAGGTTGGAAGATGGGCTAGGAAGGGAGACAAAGGCGGTGAAGGACATCTTTTGCAATTGTCGCCAGGCATTGTATTTGCTGTGCATCTTTTATGACATTTCACATCATTATTTTCCTCTTGGATGTTAAAAAAGTATCATAGAAGTTCAGCTCTCACATGGTATAAAGTAAAGCCAATTGCTCCATCTTAAAAGCCACTTAAACCCAGCCCCTAAAGGAGTCTTGTGTATGTGTTGACTAGTTCTCCTGTCTACTCAGAGTGGGCTTCACTCTGCTAGCATGGGATATGTGCTCCTTTTGCTAATTCCCTATGCAAGAGAAAACAGTTTTCTAATTCACACAAATAAGTCTCACAAACTAGATGGCTCAATTAAACGCAAAGAGTTCTTCCAAAGGATTTCAGCTATCCTGCCTTTGAGGGCAGAATCTCTGTGGTACTTCCTGCCTGAATTAGAGCTGGAGACATCTCGGAGCTTAGTGTGATCTTTGCTCGTTTCCTTCTCCTCCTCTCCCTCAATATCCACGTCTGTTGCTCTTGTCGTTAGTCTTCCTGTAATCTGCCCTTCAGTAGAACCACGTGCCAGGCGCCAAAGGGCACCACAGACAAAGAAGTATTTGCTCTTGATTAATGTCATACAGGGCAGAACTTGTATCACATAGATCTTATGATCCGGCGGCCTGTGTGTCCCAGTTCTGTCACCGAGGACCTGCTATAACTTGAATCTTGTTTGTCCCCAACAACACACATGTAGAGCCTGAAACACTTACAAAATGTTGTCAAGCTAAGAGGTGCCGAAGCCTTGAAAAAGCAGTTGAGATTGTCTGGGTATCACTCATACAGGAGTGACACTTCTCATGAGATCAGTTAGGTTAGTTACCAGGAGAGCACTTTGATAAAACTTAAGACCATCCAACATGTTTGGCCACTTTGGCATGTTCCTGCTTACCCTACTACATTGCTATGTTATCATTTTCCAGGAAACACCGAGAAGACGCCAGTACCATGGCACTTGGGTTTTCCAGCCATCTATATCATGAGGCAAATTAATCTCTTTTTACAAATATGTAATACAGCATCACATATTTTGTTAGAGCAACACTAAACAGACTTTGCTGATAGAGTAAGCCCTATAAATATACGTATAGACCAATCTACTCTATAGGATTCTTATATGCTAAAAGAAGAATAGTGACATGCTAGAAGACAGCATTCTAAAGACGCTAAGGATTTTATACTGTGGCATGGACTGCATGGCGACCACTGCTGCATGACAGAGTTCCAGCATCTGGACTTTGCAGATCACAATTCTCCAGCGCCCTCTTACTTTCACTTTTAGTGATTCTCACTATGATGCTTTTCCCTTTGGGAAGTTTTGTGCAGACTTGTGAAGGATAAAAATGTGTACAATGGTAGTCTCTCTGAACAAAATAATCTTCTGGGGGAAAAAAATCCCTGCCACCGAGGAAACAATCTTGGTATCTGGCTCTTACTGACTTTATATTTAACTTCCCTTTGTCATACAAATGTCTCCTAAGTGTTTGGTGAATGAGCACAGAATCAAAAGAAACATCTAGAGACATCCCTTTCATGAGCCCAAAAATATAATTCTGGATAAGGAGCAATTTTGAAGTCATTCTACCTTCCATACATGTAGGAAGGATGAAAGTCTGAAACACGGGACAGATGCTATCAAAGAAACATGTATGCCTAGGAACATGGAATTGATAGGAGCGTGCCCTAATTTGTATATAAGAAACTGTTGGTGACTCTGCAGGTCACGTCAGAGAAGGGCGGTGCATGCTTGCAATCCCTGTCCCTGGGGAGCAGGACCAGTGTGAAGTTTTCCTAGGCTGCACAGAGAATCCAAGGCCAGCCTGGCTAATTTAGCAAGAGTCTGCTTCAAAATAAAAGTAGAGATTTTTAAAATCATTGCGCAATGATAGAGCCCTAAGTTTAATCCTCTGCTACTCCCTACAAAAATTCAGATTGTTAGTAAACAAACAACTCAGAAGGAAAGAGCAGTCTGTAGCTAGGAAGTGTTCATGTGAGCATCTGTGAGTTGTGGCAGCACACCACACATTAGCTTCCCTGTGTCACCATGCCCTTCCCTGCCCCTGGGATCATCGGTTACCCTCTCATCTAGATGGACTTCAACGTGCAGCACTCGGGAGCAGAACATGGAGTTAGGATTGTCTCTTTGTCCTCATGTGATTTACCCTGTTTAACTCTCATCTTCGTTCTGGGGCCCACACCCAACTCTGATTTTCCTGCCACCCTCTTAAACGCACACCTTTAAGGTTGCGGTGACAGAGCATGCAGTCGCTGGAACCTGATCAGGCCTTGAAAGGCTTCCTCCGACTGTGCTGACTGGGTTCAGTCTTGAAGGCCGGAGTGCCAGCAAAGGGCATGTGTGCCCATGATGTTCTATTGCCAGGGCTTTTAAGAGTCATGTTCGTCATTCCCTACTATTTTTATTCTTTTGCTGCATTTCTTGGTGGTTTGACGAGGGAGGAGGACATGGACTATTAGCTTTGAATTGCTACTAGACAGCCCTCATTCAAGGTGGCCCACTCTTATTTCTCAACCAAAGTAAGTTAAAGAAACACTTGCAGAGAAATTGGTGTGCGTGCGTGCGTGCGTGTGTGGTGTGCCTGCCTAAGCACTACTTCCCCAACTGTAACAAGAGTAGTCCAACCAGGAATGAGAGATGCCTAGAGCACTACCGCCCCTCCCAAAGCGATCTGCTGTCCTCTCAGCTAGCAGAAGTAGAAAGGGACAGTGAGCCAGAAGGGATGCAGCATCCTCTGAGGCTCGCAGCCACCTGTGCTACCTGGCCAAGACTGGCAAGCCCAGCGTGGTAAAGTGGCCCAGAAAGCCCAGAGGACCTCAGGGTGGTGCAGGCTCTTCTCAGGCTCCTGCAAGATACCACAACCCTTAGGCCAAGCCACAATCCTCTCCTGCATCCACCTTGCCAGCAGCCTCTACCTAGGATTCCTGGGGACCTAAACAAAACACCTTCCCTTCTTCGCAGGCTCGGGTCTTCTGCTGAAAGAGCAGCTGTTCCCTTCACGTACTTCCCCACCCATCCACACCCACTGCAAGGACACCACCAGGGATGCGGTGGGTCCAGGAAAGATGCTGGGGAGCAGCGCGGGAGCACTGGCCCGGCGGGCCCGCTTGACGTCCTGCTGTGCCCGGACCAGAGTGGCACCAGCTGTGGAGTTGGTGGCCTGAACCCTGCGACCTCTGGATCTCCGGACCTCAGGGACTTGGTAGCTCCCGCCCGAGCCCGCGCCCTCTCGGCTTGGGGATTTTTGTCTATATAAGGGCTCACGACACACGGCGAGTGCGGGCTGGCAGCCGGGTTACGGGTTCTCCGCACCCTCCTGCGGTCCCTGGGTAGCCGCACTCGCCCTCCTCCCGCCTCGTCCTCCTCCTCCCGTCCTCCCGGGGAGCACCGCCTTTACCTGGCTCTGGCACCCGGTGCGCGCACCGCCGCTCTCCCGGTCCCCCCGCCCAGCTGCAGCCGCCTCGCCTCGCTGTCACCGGCTGAATGGAATTATTTATTTATTTATGTCCCCTGACGTGTCCTCGCCTGGCGAGGCCTGGGGGGAGGGGAGGTGCGGGAGCAGAGGCGGGTTGGGGTGCCCGGGAGCGCGCCTGGGTGCGGTGCGGGGAGGACGCGGGAAGAGGGCGCGGGCTGGGGGCGCGGGGAAGGGAGGCGCACTGAGCATGCTCCTGAGGACGCCGCGGCTGGCACTCGTCGGCGCCGGCTCTGTGGCTCCCGGCACTCCACTTCGGATTTTAGCTCTGACCAGGAGCGATCTGTGGTGGCTGGGCCGCCCAGACTAGCTCCTAGCCCCGTGCTTTGGCGCCCAACCTGAAGAGGCAGGTGTGAGGTGGCTGGAGAGATCTGGGCTGTTATGCAATCTCTAGATAAGGATGCCAAGAGGAGCCGGCAGAAGGCAGAGAAAAGAGCAAGACCTCTTTATGAGCTAGGGCAGAAGCGGCTGTGTGAATCACCCGTTCATTCACTCGGTTAGGATTTCTGTAGGGAAGGGAGTGCTGGCCTGAATGAGGATAGAGAAAGAGATTATGGTCAGAGCCAAATCCCCCCATGTAAAAGACAAAGGGGGAACAGAAAACAGTACAATAAGACACTGAAAGTTTGAGAGTTCCGGGGCCAGCGATGGCGGAGTGGGGGGTGGAGGTGTCTATTGTAACTAATTTCTTTCCTATTTGTAACTCACGTTATTTACATTTTGAAGACAGGATTTAGTTTTTGACAAAGAATGCTAAGGATAATAATGGCAATCCCCACAGATGTTGATTTGGTTCTTCCCCTAACATGCCCTCCTTGGGGAAGTTAAAAAGAGGAAGGGTTGGAATTGGAGGGTTGGACAACCCCCAAGACTGGCTTTCTTTAGTATCTTTAAGTGGGACTCTCTACTTAGACCAAAACTGTGTGGAGGAGTAAGTGCTTGATTTGAAAACTTGGTCCAAGTTTTCTGCCCGTATAACTGGCCTTTCCCCCCCCTAATTTCATAATGCAATACTCCACTAGATGCAGTCTACAATTCCTCACGTTATACACACTTGTAGACAGACACAGTAAGGTGGTACCTCTTGGATAACGTTCATAACATCTTACTTCGTCCCAACTAGTCAGTCTGTTTGCAAAGGCAGAATTTGAATATCGACTTCTGTAATTACAAAAGAGGACTTAAGCACAACAATATATAAAGTAATTGGAAGATAATTTGAAAGGATCAAATTATGCCCTGTGTTGGTGGCACGTGCCTTTTATCCCAGTGCTTGGGAGGCAGAAGCAGACTCTGTGAGTCTGAGGCCAGGCTGGTCTACAGAGTGGGTTCCAAAGCAACCAGAACTGTTACACAGAGAAACCCTGTCTCGGGAAAAAAAAAAAAACAAAACCCACAAACAAACAAAAATATCAAGTTGTTCCAAATGTGGCAGCTAAAAAGTTCAGCGGGTAAAGATGCTTGCCCCCAAGTCACGTGACCTGAGTGACATCTACATGGCAGAGAGGAGCTGCTCTTTCAAGCTGTCCTCTGACCTCCACACTCCTGGCAAACATGTCCATGTACACACATGTGCACATGCAATATGCACAAAATAATAATAATAATAAATGTTAGATTTTTTTAAAAGAAAGTTATAATTTTAAAAATAAAAGTTAAGGCAGAACATTCTAGAAATGAGCAGTTTTCTGAGGAGAAAAAAATCAGCATAAACAGATATTTGTAGACGGTAGCAATTGAGTAACAAAGACAAAGACTATAAATTTCTCTGTTTCATTGCCAAAAAAAAAGAGTGATAAGCATTTAAAAAAAAACAACATAAAGACATAGCAAGGTCATGTTCTTGGGTATTTGTTATTAAGATTTTTTTATGCTCATTCATCACTTTTATTTCTTTTCTAAGAAGAGGAAGCACAAGAAAATATATGGTTCTTGAATTTAATCTGTTCTTCCCTTCTCTTCTCCTGTATGTTTTATTTTTATACCATTCTTTCTCCAGTCTCTTTTTTTTTTTTTTTTTGGTTTTTCGAGACAGGGTTTCTCTGTGGCTTTTGGAACCTGTCCTGGAACTAGCTCTGTAGACCAGGCTGGTCTCGAACTCGCAGAGATCCGCCTGCCTCTGCCTCCCGAGTGCTGGGATTAAAGGCGTGCGCCACCATCGCCCGGCAGTCTCTTGTCTTATTTAATTCATTACCGAGCTTGCAAAGGTCATCACTAGACATTTTAGAAGCATAGCATGCTTTTATGGTGTTGTTTTTCCAGTATTTAAATATGAATCCAGGATGGCTTGGTGGTGCAGCTGAGGCAGGAAGACCAGAGGTTCCAGGCTACAAAGTGAGTTCAGGGGCATCAAGAGCTACTAGTGAGCTAATGCTTCCAAACAGTGGGGTCCTCAACCTTCCTAATGCTGTGACCCTTTAATACAGTTCCTCATGTTCTGGTGACCCCCAACCATAAAGTTACCTCATTGCTACTTCATAACTGTAGTTTTGCTACTCTTATGAATTGTAATATAAGTATCCTATATGAAGGGTGTCTGATATGCAGCCCACAAGGGGATGGCCACCCATAGGTTGAAAACCCGTTGCTTCCAATAAAAAAAAAAAAAAAAAAGTTTTCTATTTTTGAATTAAGGCTGAGAGTGTAGCCTAACAGTATGAAGCTTGCCTAGTGCAATACCCTATACTAAACTCCCAGGATCACAAACAAACAAATAAACCCCCCAAAACTCTGAATCTAATGTTCTTGCCTCCCTCGGGTTATGATTGGGAATTCCTTTCTGAATTGCTTTGCTACTATAGCTAGGTTTGCTATGTAAATATTTGTTTGGATTACAAAGGAACCTGAAAGTAGAACGCACTAAGAATAAGTTCAGTTAATTAATGCATATAATCATGTAATTTGTTACTTAATATTATTCAGAGCTTAAGGAGAAAATATAATTCAGTGAGAAGAGAACACATACGAAGAGAATTCAGAACACTTTGTCTCCTCTTTATTTTCACTACTCAGAACCTAAAATAACAATGGTTTAAAAAAAAAACAGGCAAAAATAAAATGGGATCTGCCTCTCTAGCAGCTCACGTCCCACAAAGAAACAAACTAGTGAATTCCTAGGCTGTGCAGACTTATGGAATCCGACTGTTCACACCCACAGCTGCCCACTTCAGGCTCTGGTTCTTTGCCTCCATCCTCATCCTCAGTCAGCCCTTAACTTCTTATATTTTTCTCTCTTTTCTCATTCCCCACCTTTTGTAGCTTGTATCTGTGTGCCCCTCCCAGGCACAGACTCTGTAGCCCATCCAGTATTTCATAGCAATCTGTCCCTTTCTAAGTTCTCCCAAAGACCATGATTTTACCTTTTGGGCCATTTCCTTCCAATTCAAGGTACACCTGTATGTCTTTGGGACTTTTAAATTATCTCTCACCATAATAAACATTTCTTTTTTGTTCACAGGTTCTGGTTCTTCCTATATATATGTAGGTGTAGGTATGAGTCAGTAGCTTGGACTTTTTTTTGGTAAGAAGTATTCTATGATATGAAAAAAGCACAAAACAATTCCTGTGTTTTATAAACTTGAAATACTTTTATTACTATTTTCTATGATTGTGTAAATACAATTATTCTGTACACATGTGTTATTGACTTGTTTTTTAATGTGCAAAATAAAACTCATAAACATTTTTAAAAATACAATTTCCAGTAAGTATCTGAAAGTGTATTAGATGTACACATGTACTCCTAACACACAGCTTGGGCAAAAGCAAAATATTAAGCATACGTTCTTCATAAGTGATATAAGCTATCTTGGTAACTAAGAAATGTCAACCAGATAATGTAAATGGAATTGCTTTGTAAGTTATAAACCTTTTCATAGAAATAAAAGATTGTATTATTAAATATGACATATGCACATGTTTAGGAAATAGTCCATCAGAAATAAGACAATGGAAGCTTGTTTCATTAATCATTTTTAATGGACAAATTGGACAGTTGCATAATGCAGACATAGTTTTCATAGAAAAATCAATCACTTTAGTGTCATCATACTTGAAATAAATCTCATATTAAGATAAGATGGATATCTTTGGTTCACCATAAGGAGAACCATTTGTCATGTAGGAGCTAGGGATTTGGCTGGGGAGTAGAATGTACAAATGTATTTTCATCCCCCTTCACTCAATCAAGTTATAATTGTAGAATAAAGCTGTGACCCTTGACTATACTAGAGAGAAATTCATTTCTTCGCCACTCCAGATATGGGACCTTTAAAGGTTGTATCTGCTTTTATTTGAAGGAACATTTTTCTCCTCCCCTTCTGCTCTTATTGTTATTTGTCCATAAAAAAAAACGACCAACCAACCATACAAACAAACAAAACCAAAAGTAGTAAAACCAGCAGTGATCTTATGGTGTTTATTGATTTTGCTTGCAAAATAAGAATCAATTGTTTGCCTACTCTGTGATATATAGAATCTTAGTCAGAGTGGAGAATAAGAACTTAGGCTAATATCATACAGGCATGTCCAACTTACACCCTAAGATGTATGTAACTCAACACAAAAGCATCAACTTACTTAAAACATGATTTTTTTCTATTTATTAATTTTTCCTACTTGGTTGGATTTTTCTTCAGCATGAACTTTATAAATGACAAGGTCATGTCACAATGTCAAAAGTATGAACACAATGAAATGTCTTCAGTCTATGTGGATTGCAATAGGGTCATCTAAACATTATTTCTCAGCCGGGTGGTGGTGGCGCACGCCTTTAATCCCAGCACTCGGGAGGCAGAGGCAGGTGGATCTCTGTGAGTTTGAAGCCAGCCTGGTCTAGTTCCAGCTAGTTCCAGGACAGGAACCAAAAGCTACGGAGAAACCCTGTCTCGAAAATCAAAAAAAAAATAAAAATAAAAAATAAATAAAACATGATTTCTCCACGTGATTTAGGATTATCGGAGCATGATGACTTTCTCAGAGAGAAGGTATACCGTCGCCTATTTTTCAACAACAAGGGAAAGGTAAGCCTTGACTCAGAAATTACTGTCCTACAAATTCTCCTGTCTACACGGGAATCATAAGTAAGTATCAGTTTGCTACTGTTGATGTAACAAACGACCACAGAGTTGCTGGCTTCTAACATCACAATCTATGAGCTTACTTTGCTGTAAGTGAGCAGCAGTCTGGATGAGTTTGGCTGCTTTCTCTGCTCTGGGTCTCACAATCTGGAGGAAAGTCTGTTGCCAAGCTTCTTCACACCGGCTAACAGGTTTTGTTTCCCTGATTTTATAGGGTTTCATGTCCTTGCTATTTTTCATTGCTGTTTTATTTTCTGAAACAAGGTTTTCTGCAATGGAGGATAACCTTGGACTTGTGGTCTTCCACTACTAATTTAGGTATCAATTTCTAGAATCCTTGGTGAGCACTTTTACCAGTGAGCTATGCCCCCATCTCCTGGGTGTAGTTATAAAGTGCCTTTCCCTCCCAGGTGTTGTGATGATAGGCTTGAACTAACATACCCAGATTTATGTGAATCTGGGTGTTTAAATCAGGGCTTCATGCATGCCAGTCAAGCAGTCTGCCAACTGAGCTACATCTCCAGCCTCTACTCCCTATTTTCTTGATTTTTTTCATTTTGTTGTTATTGTTTCTTTCTTTGCTAGTTTGTTTTTCAAGACAGGATCACAGTTTCTCTATGTAGCCCTAGCTGTCCTGGACTTGCTCTGCAGACCAGGCTGACCTCAAACTTACAGAGATCTGCCTGCCTCTGCCTCCTGAGTGCTGGGATTAAAGGATTAAAGAAAGGTGTGCACCACCACCTTGTCCTGTCTGGCTTAATTCTTCTTGAGTGGAAGCAACTCAGCTCTCTTAAGATGCCAAAATTCCTTGCTACATTGCATTCCATCTTCACAAAACTACAAACCCTCAGGTTGTCTACTGCTTTGAATTTCTTTGCCTTTTCCTTCATCAAAACATGTATCAAGGGATCCGACCTTACATCTTTAAAATCCCTCTTGCCATATAAGAGCATGCTCACAGAACCTATTGAATACAGTGCAATCTGCTTCCAAATGTAGAATAACTAACTTGGCCTTTAGGAGATAGGTAATGGAAGAAACATCTTTCAGAAAGATACTGCTTTCAGAAAAAAAAAATAAAGTAGGACTTAACACTTACTGAATTTTCTATTGTTATAATAACTTATCTGAAGCTGGATATTCATAAAGAAAAATTGATGATGGATGCTACAAAATAATACCACACTAGCTCAGAATTGAGTATAATAAAGGGTTATTTATTTAGGGGTAGACTCACAGATCACAGTCTTCTGCATGAATGGGGAAGAGGAACCGAATCCAGAAGTCAGAAGAGAGAGCTAGCCTAGCACACACTTTACATTGGCATTTATAATGTAAGACGCCATGCCCAAGTGGGCTGTTGTCTTAAAGAGTGGAGGGAGTGGGAGTATGAGCAAGGAATTCAAGACCATGAAAGGGTCATCCACTGAGACAGTTTGCTTGAGATAATAGTAGCTCACCAACTCCAACTGGACTGGGAATAAATGTGCATGGGTACAACCAAGCCCCTCTGAAGGAGGTTGACAGCTGGGGCAGACTGTGGGGCCACTGATAGTGACACTGGGATGTGTCTCTACTTATATATACAGGCTTCATGGGATCCTATTCTCTTTGGATGTAAACCTTGCTCAACCTAGACGTAGTAGGGAGGGCCTTGGACTCTCCACGAGGTGGAGTGCATGGCACTGCCTTAGGTTTGGAGGGGTGGAGAGGGGGTCTGTGGAGGGAGAGGGAGGGGACTGGGAAGAGAGGAAGGAGGGGGAATTTGGATTGGTATTTTTTTAAAATAATAAAAAAAGGAAAAAAAGAAGTGTATGGTCACCCCATTTGCATATGAAAATGTTAGAAGGAAGCCCATATATTGTATGCCCAGGGAATTTTTATAAAACTATGCAATACAGATATTAGTTCTAACACTTAGAAACTCTCACCTTTTCCACCTTGAACCAGGTTTTAGAACTAGAATACTATTGCCACATAGATGACTGGTTACCAGGAACAACAATTCTACAAGACCAGGACAGTTATACTTAAGCGATTTTTACAATCTTTCCCTGAAGTTACCTATGCCCATGTGTTTGGAGAAAGCATACTCACATAGCAAATAGACTGATAAGTGTGCAAACTGATAAAGGCACCTAGAAATCCAGTGATTTGTCATTTCCCTATGTAGACTTTGGGTATCTGGGTTCTAAACAGTAAGTGTGATACGACCAAAGTCCAACTCAGCTAGCTGGCTTCTTCTTTTGATCACTCATTCAGTGGCCATTCTTCCATAAGACTGGCATGTCTTGGGTTTCTCAGGTTGCTGTGGTGGAATGCAATAGATTGTGTGGGTTAAATAATACACACTTATTTCTGACAGGAATGCAGAAACAGTGGGCCCACAGGCCAGGGACTTGATAAGAAGCTGAATTGTGATATGCAGATGGCCAGCTTCTAATTGGGTCCTCACTAAGACCCTGCTGGGAAGCTCTGTGTTTTCCTGGAGAATACTAATATTCATCACCTTCATGGCCTCATCTATACTGAATTAACTTCCTATACCTTTAGCTCCAAATAAGCATCTCCAGTATGAGGTAGAGTTTCAGTTAATAGATTCTTAGAAGACACAAACAGGCAATAACCTCAAGAGTAAAAGCAACTGTCACAATGAATAATGAATAAAATTACCTTTTTTTTTAAATTTTAGGTAAGTCATCATAGTGAGAAAAACCACAATGAAGTCTCTGAATCTAGGTCACCCTCTTTAGTCAACTTGGTAAAGCTAAACAATGCCCCCATTGTGATGGAGACTGTGGAGACTAAGGAGACCAGGGCCACTCTAATCTGTCTAAAGGAAGCAGGGGTGATGATCTCAGGTTAATAAATATCAGTTCACTGAACTCGCTCCTACAGAAAATGGATCATTTTCGAGGAACTATTATAAGCTACTACAAGCTCAGCAAAGCAATAGCCCTCGGTACTGCCATTGAGTGGTATGGTATCAGTAGGTTAGCTCAGCCATGAGTGTGCAGCTTATCGTCAGTGCTTGGAAAAATCAACTCTTTTCTATATCATTCTGAAGAGAATATAAAAACCATATGACCTTTATATCCAAAAGAGAGAAATGAGTGTTTGGAGGTGTTCTTCAAAACCATGCTAACTTTTCAGTCTTCTTTAATTTATGATGCATCATGCGGAAATATGAACACTTCACCAAACCCCATACTGATCCCAGACATTGATCACATGACCCTACAAGGTTGGTTGAACAACATGTACCATTCGTTCTTGCACATTTTACTATATGCACATTTTATACTTGACCAGCTAAGTATACTATTTACAGGGCCTTCTCTGTTTCTAGACTCATACTCATCTAATACCATGGGAAGTGAACTATACCTGTTTGTGAATTAAGTCACTCATGCATGTGCCTTTTATTCTTACAATAGTATGTTCTCCTTTATAAGTGAAACAGGCTCATTTTTATATTTTTAATAATATTAAAAATCAGGATTTTTGAAGTATGACTTCCTTCGAAGGTCATTCAAACATTGTAGGTATATAGTCTTGAGTTATGGTAAATCACATCCCTGGAACCAGTACTCTGATCAGCCATCAGCTATTAAACTCCACATCCAGCTTTTGGCAACTAGGGATTTAGGTTCTCATTTTTTTTTTTATTTTCCTAATCTTAAAAAAAATTTCTTGCAGCTCTTTTTCTTTCTCTTGGTAAGTTATTCCATCACACAGGCATGATTCCGATTCAGTAGCCTCCCAGAGTCCTTGGGCAAGTCTCAGGACAATCCAGCAGGCTCTGACATGCGCCTGAGGAGTTTTCATCACGACTCCACATACTGTGTTCATCCAGCTCCCATGCTGCTGTGCTCGGGGCTTCTGCCATTTCCAATCAGTCAAGCTAGCTCTTTTCTCAGAGGTTGCCGCTCCAGGTTTCCCAGTTCTTCCCCTCTTGCACTGAGGGATCACAATGAGGCTACGGGATTCATGAGCTCAAATGAATTTATATCTCAACTTTAGTACCGCTGGGCATATCGCCCGCCTTCTCCTTGTAACCGTTATGTCTCGATGGCTTACTGCTTCGTTAACTGTTACGTCCATCTAACAGGAAACACCTCCACCCTAGAACTTGCAGTAAGAGGTTGTTAAGAATAGAAAAGTTTATTTTTAGACAACTTGAATTAATCCTAATTCAAGCTCTAATCAGGCATCCCTGGGATGACTTAAATGTTTTTCTAAATGGTCCTCCCCCAGCAGTTCATCCTTTGTGAGGGCATGGTGTGGCATTTCTTCTGGGAAGCTTTCCTGATGAAAGTGAAGGGCCTGCAAGCGAAGTCTAAGAAACCACCCATTGTGTCTCTAAACTGCATCATTTTCCTATCCCTATGGTGTGACATGGCTCTGCTGTAAGACCTAGTTATTTGTAACAAAAATGGGAGAAAGTAGAAGACATTTGAAGTCAACCAACCAGGTGCAAGCAGCCCAGACTCCACTCATCGTATCTAAAAATGTGGATCTCACAGAAGGAGAATAGTGATCCTGAGAAAACAGGGTTGTTATGAAGATTTGCTCAAAAAATTAAAAAAGAAAAGAAAAAACTGATGTGGAAGTCCCCTCTGTGTGTTGCTTGTATTGGTTAATGAATAAAGAAAGTACCTTGGCCTGATAGGGCAGAACTTGTGTAGTCAGAGAAGGCAGAACTGAATTCTGGGAGGAAAAAATTAGAGCCAGGGCACGCCATGGATCTGCCACCAGAGATAGATGTGCTGAATTTCACCCTGTAAGCCACTGCCACATGGTGATATACATATTAATAGAAATGGGTTAAATTAAGATGTAAGAATTAGCCAATAAGAAACTAAAGCTAATGAGCCAAGCAGTGATTTAATTAATACAACTTCTGTGTGGTTATTTTGGGGCTAAGCTAGCCAGGCAGCCGGGACAAACAAGTGGGCCTTCCTCTTACCACCTAGGAAGAATTCAAGAAACCTGTTATATAGACTGGTGATTATAGCTAACGACAATGTATTCTTGAGGAACACTAAGAGACTAAATGTTATAGATTCTTATTATAGCAATAATATCTATGTGCTATGATGTGTGTTGATAAACTAGATTTAATCATCCCATGCTATGTATATGTTTCAAGACATCATATTATACGTTATAAATGCTGTTTTATTCATAAATTTAAACTAGACTTACAAAGTTATATTACAAAAGAGAGACAAGGCTAAGTAGAAGTCACATGTTAAGAGTGGATATGGGGTTTAAAAGGCACGCATGTTTGTTTTAAAGCAAGGCCTTGTCTCACCTATTAGAATACAAGGACTCTTAGTCTAAAAAACACTTTTAAGTAAGAAATGTTCACATGTAGTGCGTGCTTTGCAATGATGGCCAATGTTCAGCTTATGAAACATTTCACAATCTAGCCTGTGTTGTGACAGCAAAGAGCAATTTTGAACTTTAGCTCAAAGTAGGTGAGTCACGTGTTATTATACCTTTGCTTAGCTGGAGGAAGAGTCACATGTGCCTTACCTTTGCCTGGAGTCAGAACATTCTTCATTAAACGTTTCCTTATGAGGATGCAAAGAGAGGAAAGCACAGAGTTGGATGAAATTATTTTCTATGCTTTCTTAGCAAAGAAAATTGTTTCTATTGAGAACAATAAAACACTCATAAAATAATTAGTTCCCAGTCCCAATTGATCTTATTAGATATTTATTCTTAATATTTCTCATTTTAATTTCCTATCTTATAAATATAACTAGCCTTAATGAGGGAGTTTGAGTTATTTTTCATTGTACAGATGGAAATACTGTAATAATATGGGCAAACTTTGAAATAAAGCTGAACTGAGATTTTCTCTATCTACTATTATCTGAAAATTCATGAGTATCATTTTATATGCATAGGAATAATGTATCAGATAAAAATAAAACTCATTTTTTACAAGTTCAAACCTAACGTAGATGATTAACTGCACAATATACAGTAAGATAAAAATTCTTGATTACCTCTCTTCTATGATTAACTAGATGTGGCTGCTTCATGCTTTCCAGCAAATATATTTATATGTAATCTCAGTCATGTAGTAAATTATTTACAAATACTTATGAACAGTTTATTATGTTCTGTCAGTAATAGAAACAATAGACACCCAGTAGT
Organism: Neodon shergylaensis; assembly: GCA_025134845.1. Lineage (NCBI taxonomy): Eukaryota > Metazoa > Chordata > Mammalia > Rodentia > Cricetidae > Neodon > Neodon shergylaensis. The sequence continues at coordinate 2,683,267 of JABTXL010002720.1, forward strand.
ATCACGACATGTTAAACTCAATCTTCATAATCAATACAAAGAGATGTTCTTCCATCTTTCATAAAAAAAAGGCTGAGGCAGGCAGTTTCCATCACATAGCAAGGCAGTAGAACTGAGTCCACGCAACTCTCTTCAGTTGCTGGTGGGAGTGAAAATTTGTTTAGCTGCTATGGAAAACAGTATGTCAATTTCTTAGAAAACTGGGACTCAATCTACCTCAAGACACAGCAATACAATTCTTGGGCATATACTCAAAAGATGCACACTTATGCCACAAGAACATTTGCTCAAGTGTGTTTATAGCATCATTATTTGTAATAACCAGAACCTGGAAACAACTTAGATGCCCCTCAACCAAACAATGCATAAAAAAAATATGTGGTACATTTACATACTGGACTAGTACTCAGTGGTAAAACAAACAAACAAACCAACAAAAACCATGGTATCTTGAAATTTGCAGGCAAATGGATGGAATTAGAAAAGTAAATTCCGAGTGAGGTATCCCACACTTCGAAAGACCAACAACATATGTACTCACTCATACTGGATAGTAGATGCAAAACCTATAATCCACTACCCCAGAGAAGCTAGGTTAACGAAAACCCCAAGAGAGACATATATGAATTTCCATATATAGGAAGGGAAAATAGATAAGATATCCTGAGAAAATTGGAAGCATGTGGAGGGGGAAAAAGGAAGGGCAGAAAGGGGAGATGGGAGAACAGAGGGGGAGAAGAACATGATGGAATGGGATAGTAGAGATGGGTCAAGGACAGAGAGGGAGAGAAAGGGAAAAGATATCTTGATTGAGGGAGCCATTATGGGACTAGCAAGAAACCTGGCACTAAAGAAATTCCCAGGAATCCATAAGGATGACCCCAGCTAATACCCTAAGCAATAGTGTAGAGGGTGCCCGAACTGGCCTTGCCCTGTAAGCAAGTTGATGACTACCTTAATTGTCATCATAGAACTTTCATTCCGCAACTGATGGAAGCAGATGGAGAAATTTACAGCTAAGCCTCGGGCCGAACTCCCAAAGTCTAGTCGAAGAGAGGGAGGAGTGATAATATGAGCAAATGGGTCAAGACTATGAAGGGGATACACACGGAAACATCCAACCAGAGCTAGTGGGAGCTCACTGACTCAGGACTGACAGTGGTGGAACCTGCATCAGACCAAACTAGGCCCTGTGAATGTTGGTGACATTTGAGTGGCTTAGGGCGTCTGTGGGGCCACTGGCACTGGGACCAGGATTTATCCCGAATGCTGGAACTGACTTTTTGGAACTCATCCTCTTTGGAGGGATACCTTGCTCAGTCTAGATATAGGGGAGGGCCTTGATCCTGCCTCAAAGTGATGTGCCAGACTTTGTTGACTCCCCATGGGAAGCCTAACCCTCTCTGAAGAATGCTTGGGAGGATGAGGTAGAGGAAAGGTCAGGGAAGCAGGAGGAGGCAAGAGAGTGTCTGGTTGTTAAATATCACATGCCAATATCAAAATGTCCCACTATACTATATAAAAGGTATAAGAACTGTATGTTCTGAAGAGAAACCAGAATGTATACATTGTACTGTGATGAATATGTACAATGATCTGCTAAAATTTATGTATGGTTTTAGAAAAGGAAAGTCACTCTTCCAAATAACTTTTCTGAAAATAAGTCAAAAGATTCTTATAATCTTGCCCCATATCCAGAAGGAAGGAACTTCTTTTAAAACGAGAAGCATGAGGAAGCAGGTACTGCTGGGAATCTCACTTCTCTTAATTTGTTGTGTTCATGCACATTGAGTCCATACCCGCATCCCTCCTCAGACCCAAAATGAAAATCAGCTCTCATTGAATTCTGAGTTCACATTTCTGAAGCCTCTGTTGTTATAGGAGTCTAAGCATGATGCATGGAAGGAATAAAGAAAGCATATCATCTTTTCAACCCTAATTTACAAAGTTGGAGGTACAAAAACAAGATGTATCTGTGATTCTATGAGATTAAGCCAGGGGTTCATGCAATGTTATTTTTTTTTATTTTTTGTTTTTGAGTGTGGGAAATTAAATATCATTTTTTACACATACACATTATATATATAATATATATGTAATATTATATATATATATAGTGTGTGTGTGTGTATTGAAGTAGAGTTTTGGTTCAATAAAAATATTTGAATAGACTTAATCATGTGGGTTAAGGAAAAGAGACCTTAAAAATGTAAGAAACATCTAAGAATATAGATATGGGATTCTCTTAAAAGAGAGGTATATAAAATTATTTTTGATATAGGATAATACTATGTATCCCATGGGAAGTTCAAACTCCCAAACCCCTCACCACCTGCCTGCTGGAACTGCAGAAGGGTACCTGTACAACAGGCTAAGCCTCTATCTTTTCAAAGTGTTAATTATTTCTGTCATCTGATATTAGCTTTCCAGCATTATTCCTAATTAAGATTACGATTTTAGCCTACCTATTTTTAGAATTCAAATAATAATACATTCACTAGGGGCTACTTATAATTTGGAAATAGGAAACATTCACTATTTGCTATTATTATGTGTTTTTACTTCATTAAACCTAAGCTATGCAAGGGCTCTGGGATATTCATTCACTCAATAATTCAAGTTCTATGTGACCTTTCAGCTTTGCCCCTTGACACCTCCCCCATGCTTACCCTAGTTCACTGATCGCCATTCCTGACTTGCCTATACCCCTGTCTTGGATAGTATCAAGTTCTTTCACATCTTCAGTTTATGCTGTCTTGCTTCTGTTTTGTGCCTATCCCCAGAGATGTCGTATTTCAGCCAAAATGTCATTCCATTAATATTAAGGATGCATACCAGATTAGGTCTTCCTATTACACACCAAGAATCTTTTTCTATATAGTATTTATAACACATGTCGCATTGAATTATAATTTTTGTGTTGATTTAATTAAAATCTTCCTTCTTCCTACATTCCTTTGACGTTGCTTGTCAATTCATTTTATAGTCAACGAACACAGAAATCTGTGCACCTGAATGAATTAAATGAAAAATATTTGAAGAATTGTGCATGGTATCTTCTATAATGAATTACTATATTTTTACCATGGTTCTTTAAAGAATTTGTGTTATGTTGTGTAAATCTGTTTCCTTTGCACTATTCTGTTTTATCTGTGGCAAGAAGGATAGATTCAAGAGTACCCTGTTATTGGTCAATGGTAAACAGATATATACAAAATGCTTATTAAAACTAGCCTAAATCTGAAATTTGTCCAAGATAAGAGCAGGAAGTTTGAAAGTAATTCTGTAGGCTATGTATAATCATGAAAGTCAAATAGCCAGCAATCTAAGATTCACTGAAATTTTGTTTCTCTAATAGTTCCACTTAGAGAAAGTCTATGTGATAAACAACAGGTTTTGACAAACAGTTGACATCCATGTGGGATTGGTAATATTTCACTGGATGATATATTAATATTAGGTATGTATATTTTTTAAAATTGTTTCATCGTCTTTGCCCTATTCTTTCTAAGTGATTCAAATTTTGTTACTTTTTCTGGCTGAGGATATGATCAGCCTCAATAAGGCACTAGTCTTGCTTAAGTTTTTTACAGAAGGTTTTTAGCCTATAGCCCAATGGACTCCTACTTCTACAATACAAGTGTTCTTGAACTCTTAGCACATAAATTCTTATTGTCTAGCATTAATTCTATATTTTACTTTCCTTTTAACTCATGCCTTGGCTTATCTCTTAGTTTAATCACTAAGTTAAATTCCTTACTATTTCTACTGCTACATTTTAAATTTGAATTCCCCCTTTATTTTCCCTCTCTCCTTTAGTTACAATACAGACCCCCACAAACTTCTGGGTCTTCCTCAATATCTCTTGCAGTCACCAGAGTTGTTTCTCCACAGAAGGATCACAGTAAATCTCCTAAGGGGTGCTTTGCTCACTGTGTTTGCCAAGTGAAATGTAAGGTGTACTATTGTTTGTTCATTTCCGTTTCAGGAACAAAATCAAGTACAAAGGAGTTCTGAAAGAAAACGCTGTGCTGGATACTTATACTAAAACATTTAAAATTGTTGTTTAGTTACATGACTTCATGTATGAGGAAAGATGAGCCTAGCTGTTGATAATAGCTGCTATACTAAGAGGAACCAATTGTTATTATTTTATGGGATTAAATACTCCAAGTATCTTTAATAGTTTAAATTTGTGAAAAATCTACAATTTTATTGCTGTCAAGTTTACAGTTTAGACTAAAATTTTCTGGTTCAAAAACAATGCTAACTTTAGCCACAGTTAACAGAGAAAACAAATCCATGAACTCTATCTATGGATCACAGGTTAATAATTCCTAGTTTTAAGCATAATTGGTCTACAGCAAGCAACCATGCAAAGAATACATTCTTTACATAAATATTTATTATACATGACAATGTGCTGAGGATTGAAGCCTCTGATTGGTTCTGGAGACATTTGTATTCTGGTGAAGATATGCATTCAAATAAAGTATAAAACCAGATCTTAAAACTAGGTTTTTATATGCTGTTAAGTATTAAACATTGCTTAAATGACAGAGAAAAGAATTACGGAGAATGTTAAGAAGGCAACTGTGTTATATTTTCAGGCTTGCCTTTTCAGTGGAGAACATTGGCAGCATTACAGAGAACCAAATTATTTGGAGCCTAATAAAGCATCCTGATGATGATGATAATGATGATGGTGGGTATTTAGAGAAGAAGATGGGAATGTTGCTGGTAGAGAATAAGGAGCTAACAAAAATTTCCAGGATCTACTTGGGCTAATGCATGGATAGTAAAGTTGTTTGTCAAACCCAAACAGACAAAGAATTCTGTCTCTGTGGAAAAGTTATAAACTACACTTTATATACGGAAAACGGAAGCATTAGATGGAACTGTCCCAAAGGTGACTGAAGTGACTGACAGAAATGAATATGGGCAGTGTAGGAGGAGTTCATGCTGTATATTTTATTTTAATCACTAGAGAGGGTGAGGTTATCAAGCCAACAAGAGAACGAAGGCTGGAGCCGTGGAACCCACTGGCATTTATGGAGTAATGGGGGACAAGAAACCCCTGAAATAAGTAACTGAGGAAGGTAGGAGATATATAAGAGCCCAGGTATCAGGAACTGTTTTCACTTTGGCCTTTGCTGTTATTGCTACCCCTAAACTACTCCTTTCACCCTTATTCAGTGTTCACACTTCCAACTGTGAAAGTTCCTATTGTGTACACTTACAAACACCTACTCCTAAAGACACACTTCATGTAGCAGCCTACATTTATGTCTCTTAAATATGTGATATATGAACATAAATCATTAAATAAAAACATAAATTACTTATTTTGTGAAAAACAAAAATAACAAACAGAAAAATAAAGCTGTGATATAGATTGCATTTTTCTCTTGCGCATGCCCTTTTGACTACCGTGTTTTACCTTCTGCGATTAGTTTTGCACAGATAGCTTTTGTACATTTATGATCTAACATTTTCCCACCAAATGTTATTTAATCACAAAATGACAATTTCTTATTACTTCCCATTTGCGTTGATAAGTTAAAATAATATTGGCATCATAAACTTTTTCTCTTTCTGGTTGCATCTGTTCATTTTTCCCTTTTCTGCTTTTCAGTCATCATTCTCATAATAGGAGACAAATTACTTAACTGTGTGCACTCGGGAATAGATGCCCGGGGTCTTTGCATATGATTATTTTTAACAGATGTTGGTAAGGACACAAATCAGAGATTTGACATGACATCAACAAACAACTTCTTAAGTCATTTACAATTGCATATGGTACTTAAAATATGCTTTAAATGTCCTATTTACATAAGGCACTAATTTGTCTTTGCAGGTCTAGCAATCTTCTCTGAACTATTTGTTTAGCTTTTATTTTTAAAAGTCTTTATAACATTTTTAATGATTTTTGTCTATTAATCTTACTTCCAGAGTCTGGTTTTTCTAATGAGATTAAGTTAATATATGAGTAAGTATAGACATATCATAAATGAATATAGCTTTACAGTTTTAGAACATGAAGACTAAACTGTCTAGGTCATGAAAATTCAATTCATAAGTTCAAAAAATTTCTAATTTTCCCTTTTCTATTCCTCAAATTCCTTTATTTATATATAGTCAAAGTGTTCCTAAACAAAGTAATACAGCTTTTTAAATTTTTTATGTAAATAAAATATTTATATATGAGATTTAATTTTCAGGGTTAGTTTCTCTTATTTAATATTTATTTATTTATCCTGTGATATATCAGGCCTATTCATGTTTTCAATTTATTTTATTTCATTGTACAAATGAATCAAAACAAATGAATCTGCTTTATTATTGATGGAATTATATTTTTCTCCTGCTGTGTTGCTATTAACATTTGTGATCCTATTTCTTAGCATACATACTCTGTATGAATAATTTCCATAGTTAATATATAGATTAGGAATAGACTCTGTCTTCTGAGGTTTTGTCTATTTTCTACTTCAGTAGATCACACCAGGCATTTTCTATAGCAGTTTTACCAGTTCATTTTTCTACAGGCATTGAAGAAGTCCTGTTAATTTATATTACCATCAAACATTTCTAGAGTTGACTACTTTATTAATCCTGCATAGTAAGACTTCATGTTGAGCCCATAAGAACTGACTCAACTCAATGATCAATCTTTTCATATGCACACTGACCAGCTACTTATTTCCCCTCTTTAAAATTTTGTGATGTTTTTGTTATTGGTTTCTAAGCATTATGTTACTGAAATTCCACACAATACATTCTGATCATGGTTTCCCCTCCCACATCTCCTCTACACCACCTCCCTATCCGTGCAATCCCATGCCTTCTTTTACTCCTGCTTTAGAAATGAAACAAGCAAATTTTAAAAAAAGAATTAAAGTGGTACTACAAAAATCACAAGAAACACACACACACACACACCACAAAAAAAATAAAAAATTGGAAGTCATAATATATAAGCAAAATACCAGTTGCACAAAAAATGCCCAATCAAAGCAACATGAAAGAAAAAAATCTTCAAATCTTCAAATTATTTTTTGTTCTTTTTTTTTTTTGCTTACTATATACTGCTTGGCATGGAGTCTAACATGTTTCATATGCTCTGGCTACAAACCCTCGGGCAATCACACACTTTAAATGTCCTCTCTCATTCTCTGTTTGCCATTCTTATACTTGCAATGAAGCCTTTGATATATGGGCATTTTAACATTAAAGTTTTCAATTTTTCTTTTTTTATTATTTATTGTCATGTCCTTTTCACAAACTATTTCCCTGAACCAAGACCACGATGGTGTCTTACTGCAGTATCATTTAAACCTCTTTTATACATTTTTTTTCTTCTCACATTGAGTTCTGCACATTTGAGCAGTGTACAGTAGGCGTTGATACCGTTTGTCCACATGAACAACTCCTCAACTGTGTGTGACTGTTTACTGTTGTTGTTTTAAAGTGCTTGAGATTCACATTTGTACTTGCTAAGTAAGTGCAAATCGCAGCACGACCCTTCAAACACTCAGAACCATTATTAGATAGTCAACTTTGTCATGTGTCAAATGTTAAACCACAGGGCTTGAAACTGAATTATCTGTGGTATTTCTTGGCCCATAGCACCATACTATTAAGTGGCGTTAAAAATAGCTAAAATAAATTCCATTCACTCTCTAATTACTATTAAATATTTCTTTAATTCTTACACTATATTTTGTTTATTATTGAATGTGTCTCTGAGTTATGAAGGATAGACATGATTGTTACAATGTAACAGCAGGAACAAAGTTTAGGACACTAAATGAACTGATCTCTTGTTTTGTTGCTGTGACAAAAACATCTGAAAAAGCAATTAAAGAATTAGTTGAGGGTACAGTCCTCAATGACGGGGAGGTCAGAGTGGGCGAGTTTTTGAACTGGTCATGTTGGGGGTCTTCAGTAGAAAGTGGTGATGAATGCTGGTGTTGACTTCACATTTTTCTCTCCTCTTTGCTCACTATAGAAGTTAGGCTAGGTCTACACACTTCGTTTCCCTAGTCTCGACAACCCTCACTGGCACACCCTTAGGTTAGGCTTCGGGGTGGATACTGTCAGGGCCACAGTCAGCCTTAAACGTTATAGTTATTACTCCTTGTCAGTTTGACTTGCAAATACATTACTTGAAAACTATAATCTTCCACCCCTTGCAATGCAAAACCCAGGGGCTTGTCCTCATGGTGACTCCAGATCCTATCAAATTGACAATATTATCCTTCACACTAAATCCACATACTTAAAATATTCTATTAAAATATGGTCCTAAAGCTCAGACTTTCTATACTTCATTACATTATTTTGTGAAGTCTAATAAAAAACAGAGATAATGATAGAAAATATTTTGTAAGTCATTTTCTCATTATGTAATATTTTTTTTTAATTTTTTATTGAGAAAAAGAAAAAAAAAGTTTCCGCCTCCTCCCAGCCTCCCATTTCCCTCCCGCTCCTCCCACCTTTGTCCCCCTCCCCCCCTCCTTTCCCCCTCCCTCTCCAGTCCAAAAAGCAGTCAGGGTTCCCTGCCCTGTGGAAAGTCCAAGGTCCTCCCCCCTCCGTCCATGTCTAGGAAGGTGAACATCCAAACTGGCTAGGCACCCACAAAGCCAGAACTTGAAGTAGGATCAAAACCCAGGGCCGTTGTGCTTGACTTCTCATCAGCCCTCATTGTTCGCCATGTTCAGAGAGTCCGGTTTTATCCCATGCTTTTTCAGTCACAGTCCAGCTGGCCTTGGTGAGCTCCCCCAATAGATCAGCCCCACTGTCTCAGTGGTTGGGTGCATCCCTCGTGGTCCTGACTTCCTTGCTCATGTTCTCCCTCCTTCCACTCCTCATTGGGAACTTGGGAGCTCAGTCCGGTGCTCCAGTGTGGGTCTCTGTCACTATCTCCATCCATCACCAGATGAAGGTTCTATGGTGATAAGCAAGATATTTGTCAGTATTGCTATAGGATAGGGTCATTTCAGGTTCCCTATCATCAGCTGCCCAAGGAACTAACTGGGGACCTCGCCTTGGGCTCCTGGGAGCCACTCTAGGTTCAAGACTCTTGCCAACCCTAAGGTGGCTCCCTTAACTAAGAATTGTGCTTCCGTGCTCCCCTATCCAGCCTTCCTTTATCCCAATCATCCTGTTTCCCCAAGTTTCCCTCATCCTCCCCTTCTCACTTTTCTCTTCCCATCCCCCGTTACCCCCATCCCACCCCACCCCCAAGATCCCAAATTTTCTCCCCGGCAATTTTGTCTACTTCCCATAGCCAAGATGATAATTATATGTTTTTCCTTGGGTTCACCTTCTTATTTAGCTTCTTTAGGTTCACCAATTATATACTCCGTGACCTTTATTCATGGCTAGAAACTAATTATGAGTGAGTATATCCCATGTTCATCTTTTTGGGTCTGGGTTACCTCACTCAGGATAGTGTTTTCTATTTCCATCCATTTGCATGGAAAATTCGAGAAGTCATTGTTTTTTTACCGCAGCGTAGTACTCTAATGTGTATATATTCCACACTTTCTTCATCCATTCTTCCATTGAAGGGCATCTAGGTTGTTTCCAGGTTCTGGCTATTACAAATAATACTGCTATGAACATAGTTGAACAAATGCTTTTGTCATGTGATAGGGCATCTCTTGGGTATATTCCCAAGAGTGGTATTGCTGGGTCCAGGGGTAGGTTGATCCCGAATTTCCTGAGAAACCGAAACACTGATTTCCAAAGTGGTTGCACAAGATTACATTCCCACCAGCAATGGATGAGGGTACCCCTTCCTCCACAGCCTCTCCATCAAAGGCTATCATTGGTGTTTTTGATTTTAGCCATTCTGACAGGTGTAAGATGATATCTCAAAGTTGTTTTTTGTTTTGTTTTGTTTTGTTTTGTTTTGTTTTTGTTTTTGTTTTTCGAGACAGGATTTCTCTGTGGTTTTGGAGCCTGTCCTGGAACTAGCTCTTGTAGATCAGGCTGGTCTCGAACTCACAGAGATCCGCCTGCCTCTGCCTCCCAAGTGCTGGGATTAAAGGTGTGCACCACCACCGCCCGGCTCTCAAAGTTGTTTTGATTTGCATTTCCCTAATTGCTAAGGAGGTTGAGCATGACCTTAAGTGTCTTTTGGCCATTTGAACTTCTTCTGCTGAGAATTCTCTGTTCAGTTCAGTGCCCCATTTTTTAATTGGGTTAATTAGCATTTTGAAGTCTAGTATCTTGAGTTCTCTATAAATTTTGGAGATCAGACCTTTGTCTGTTGCAGGGTTGGTGAAGATCTTCTCCCAGTCAGTAGGTTGCCTTTTTGTCTTAGTGACAGTGTCCTTTGCTTTACAGAAGCTTCTCAGTTTTAGTAGGTCCCATTTATTCAATGCTGCCCTTAATGTCTGTGCTGCTGGGGTTATACATAGAAAGCGATCTCCTGTACCCATTTGTTGTAGGGTGCTTCCCACTTTCTCTTCTATCAGGTTCAGTGTGTTCGGACTGATATTGAGGTCTTTGATCCATTTGGACTTGAGTTTTGTGCAAGGTGATAGATATGGGTCTATTTTCATTCTTCTACAGGTTGATATCCAGTTGTGCCAGCACCATTTGTTGAAGATGCTTTCTTTCCTCCATTGTATACTTTTAGCTCCTTTATCGAAAATGAGGTGATCATAGGTTTGTGGGTTAAAATTTGGGTCTTCTATGCGATTCCATTGATCGACTTCTCTGTTTTTATGCCAGTACCACACTGTTTTCATTACTGTAGCTCTGTAATAGAGTTTGAAGTCGGGGATGGTAATGCCTCCAGAAGATCCTTTATTGTATAGGATTGCTTTGGCTATCCTGGGTTTTTTGTTTTTCCATATAAAGTTGATTATTGTCCTTTCAAGATCTGTGAAGAATTTTGCTGGAATCTTGATGGGGATTGCATTGAATCTATAAATTGCCTTTGGTAGAATTGCCATTTTTACTATGTTGATCCTCCCAATCCAAGAGCAAGGGAGGTCCTTCCATTTTCTGGTATTCTCTTCAATTTCTTTCTTCAATGCCTTAAAGTTCTTGTCAAATAGATCTTTCACTTCCTTGGTTAGAGTTACCTCAAGATATTTTATGCTGTTTGTGGCTATCGCGAAAGGTGAAGCTTCTCTGATTTCCCTCTCTGCTTCCATATCCTTTGTGTATAAGAGGGCGACTGATTTTTTGGAGTTGATCTTGTATCCTGCCACATTACTAAAGGTGTTTATCAGCTGTAGGAGTTCTTTGGTGGAGTTTTGGGGGTCGCTTATGTACACTGTCATATCATCTGCAAATAACGAAAGTTTAACTTCTTCTTTTCCAATTCGAATCCCCTTGATCCCCTTATGTTGTCTTATTGCTATTGCTAGAACTTCAAGCACTATATTGAAGAGATATGGCGAGAGTGGACAGTCTTGTCGTGTTCCTGAGTTTAGTGGGATGGCTTTGAGTTTCTCTCTGTTTAATTTGATGTTAGCTGTCGGCTTGCTGTATATAGCTTTTATTATATTTAGGTATGAGCCTTGTATCCCTAATCTCTCCAAGACTTTTATCATAAAGGGATGTTGAATTTTGTCAAATGCTTTTTCAGCATCTAATGAAATGATCATATGGTTTTTTTCTTTCAGTTTATTTATATGATGAATTACATTGATAGATTTTCGTATGTTGAACCAGCCCTGCATCTCTGGGATAAAACCTACTTGATCATAATGGATAATTTTTCTAATGTGTTTTTGGATTCAGTTTGCCAGTATTTTGTTGAGGATTTTTGCATCAATGTTCATGAATGAGATTGGCCTGTAATTCTCTTTCCTGGTAGAGTCTTTGTGTGGTTTTGGTATCAGAGTACCTGTAGCTTCATAAAAGGAATTTGGTAATGACTCTTCTGTTTCTATATTGTGAAATACATTAATGAGTATAGGTATTAGGTCTTCTTGAAAGTTCTGGTAGAATTCCGCATTGAAGCCATCTGGTCCTGGGCTCTTTTTGGTAGGGAGGTTTTTGATAACAGATTCTAATTCTTCGCGACTAACAGGTCTATTTAGATTGTTCACCTGGTCCTGGTTTAACTTTGGTAAATGGTATTTATCTAAAAAAGTGTCCATTTCTTTTTACATTTTCCAGTTTTGTGGCATATAGGCTTTTGAAGTAAGATCTAATGATTCTCTGAATTTCCTCTGTGTCTGTGGTTATGTCCCCCTTTTCATTTCTGATCTTATTAATTTGCATATTCTCTCTCTGCCGTTTAATTAGTTTGGATAGGGGTTTATCAATCTTGTTGATTTTCTCCAGGAACCAGCTTTTTGTTTCATTGATTCTTTGGATTGTTTTCTGCGTTTCTATTTTGTGGATTTCAGCCCTCAGTTTGATTATTTCCAGTCTTCTACTCCTCCTAGGTGAGTCTGCTTCTTTTTTTTCTAGAGCTTTCAGGTGGGCTGTTAAGTCTCCAATGTATGCTTTCTCTGTTTTCTTTAAGTGGGCACTTAGTGCTATGAACTTTCCTCTCAGGACTGCTTTCATAGTGTCCATAAGTTTGAGTATGTTGTTTCTTTATTTTCATTGAATTCAAGGAAGACTTTAATTTCTCTCTTTATATCTTCCTTGATCCAGGTGTGGTTCAGTAGTTGACTGTTCAGTTTCCATGAGTTTGTAGGCTTTCTGAGGGTAGCATTGTTGTTGAATTCTAACTTTAATCCATGGTGATCTGATAAGACACATGTGGTTACTAATATTTTTTTGTAACTGTGGAAGTTTGCTTTGTTACCGAGTATGTGGTCAATTTTCGAGAAGGTTCCATGAGCTGCAGAGAAGAAGGTATATTCTTTCCTATTTGGGTGGAATATTCTATAGATGTCTGTTAAGTCCAATTGATTCATTACCTCCTTTAATTCTCTAATTTCTCTGTCAGGTTTCTGTCTGATTGACCTGTCCATTGGTGAGAGAGGAGAGTGAAGTCTCCTGCTATTAGTGTGTGCGGTTTGATGGCTGCTTTGAATTTTAGTAATGTTTCTTTTACGTACGTGGGTGCTTTTATATTAGGGGCATAGATATTTAGGATTGAGACTTCATCCTGTTGAATTGTTCCTGTTATGAGTATAAAATGTCCCTCTCCATCTCTTCTGATTGATTTAAGTCTGAAGTCAACTTTGTTAGAAATTAGTATGGCCACACTTGCTTGTTTCTTAGGTCCATTTGCTTGATAAGCCTTTTCCCAGCCCTTTACTCTGAGTAGGTGCCTGTCTTTGTGGTTGAGGTGTGTTTCTTGTAAACAGCAGAATGCTGGATCCTGTTTTCGTATCCAATCTCTTAGCCTGTGCCTTTTTATAGGTGAGTTGAGCCCATTGACATTAAGTGATATTAATGACCAGTGGTTGTTAACTCCGGTCCCTTTTTTAGTAGTAGAGTTTGTGTGTTTCCCTTCTTTTAGTTGCGCTGGTGAAGGGTCTCTAGATGTCTGAGTTATTGTGGTCATTGTTGGACTCCTTGGTTAGTGATTTTCCTTCTATTACTTTCTGTAAGGCTGGATTGTGGCTACGTATTGTTTAAATTTGTTTTTATCCTGGAAAATTTTGTTTTCTCCATTTATAGTGAACGAAAGCTTGGCTGGGTATAGTAGTCTGGGCTTGCATCCATGGTCTCTTAGTTTTTGCAGTACATCTATCCAGGACCTTCTGGCTTTCATGGTTTCCATAGAGAAGTCAGGTTTAAGTCTGATAAGTTTGCCTTTATAAGTAACTTGGCCTTTTTCCTTTGTGGCTCTTAATATTCTTTCTTTATTCTGTATGCTTTGTGTTTTGATTATTATATGGCGAGGGGATTTTTTTTTTGATCCAGCCTATTCGGTGTTCTGTATGCTTCTTGAACCTTCATAGGTACATCCTTCTTTAGGTTGGGAAAGTTTTCTTCTATAATTTTATTAAATATATTTTCTGGACCGTTGAATTGCACTTCTTCTCCTTCTTCTACTCCAATTATTCTTAGGTTTGGTCTTTTTATTGTGTCCCATATTTCCTGAATGTTTTGTGATGAGAACTTGTTGGACTTGCTGTTTTCTTTGATCAGTGCGTTTATTTTCTCTATGTTATCTTCAGCATCTGAGATTCTTTCTTCTATCTCTTGTATTCTGCTGGTTATGCTTGTTTCTGTAGTCTCTATTCGTTTACCTAGATTTTCCATGTCCAGCCGGCCCTCTGTTTGTGTTTTCTTCTTTGCCTCCATTTCAGTTTTCAAGCCTTGAACTGTTTCCATTATCTGTTTGATTGGTTTTCCTTGGTTTCCTAGGGTATCATTCACTGATTTATTCAATTCTTCAAACTTTCTGTTATACTTCTCATCCATTTCTATAAGGCATTTTTTACTGCTGTTTAAGGGCGTCAATCACTTTCATAAAGTCAAATTTTTCTACTTCTTCTTGGTTAAGGTGTTCCTGTCCTCCTGTTGTGAGGTCGCTGGGTTCTGGTGGTTTCATGTTGTTCTTCAGATTGCTGGGTGAATTCTTGCATTGGCGCCTGCCCATCTCTTCCTCCGAATGCTCCCCTATGGATCTTCTTTTACAGGATCAGGTCTCCTTGCCCACTGATGTACCTTCCCAGTGATGTCACTTCCCAGTGATGGCTCTCCTAGTGCCCCAATGATGTCTCTCCTGGTGCCCGGATTGGGTCTCTGTGCTGCTTGGGTAGCTCATAAACAAAGGGCCTGCCTTGCTTGCTGCAGGCAGGCTCTTGAGACAAAGGAACTACCACCCTCCTGGTTACCCTCCCGATTCAGAATTGGTCCCAGCGCCCAAACAGGCTGAGCTGGGAGCTGTTATGTGGCCAAAGAGGGGAGGGAGGGTTCTGGATGCAAGCTGGGTGGGATAGGAAGAGAGAGGAGGTATTGGGCAGTATAGCCTCTGCAGGACGACCAGGAAGTGTAGGAGGGATGAGAAACGTCTGAGTTCCCTCTCCCGGGCTGCTGCCGCGGTCAGAAGGTCAGAAACTCACTCACCCCAATGATGACTCTCCTGGTTTCCGGATTGGGTCTCCGTGCTGCTTGGGTAGCCCGTAAACAAAGGGCCTGCCTTGCTTGCTGCAGGCAGGCTATTCTCATTATATAATATTAACATTCTCCCCTAATTAGTAATTATGAAAACAAACACTAATATTTCCTACTATTTAAACCAATATCATCTGTCAATCTGTCATAACTTCTATTGTCTAACGGAAAATCAAAATGGACATCATTTGAATGACTCTAGTTGCTAATTTTTACCAAAATTCACTTAACTTAATAATTATTAATATATGTAGCTAGAGTTCTTGTTAATCCACAGCTTGTGTGGATGAGAGTGCAGGACACGTGACTGCATGTGGAACAGAACACTCAAACTGACTTCATTCTGTGACACTTGCTTACTGAAAACTTGTATCATCTTTTTCATGTAATTGACTGACACCAAATGACTGCTTCATAAACATTTCTACTGGAAAGTGTGATTTAATAGAAAGTTTTTGAATTAGGAAAACCAAATTTTTAAAGTAACTTCTTATATTGCATCAGATTTCCAAGGAGTTATTCTTTTATTGTATGAAATGATTAAATCTGAACACTTGAATGTCAATCTGAGGCACTTTATAAATGTCTAATAATATCTAGCATAATAGTCAAGGCTCTATAAATGGATTTTTATAGCTTAGGTGCTGTTGATATATATGTATTTCTCAATGAAAATTCTCCAACAAAATCTTGTGTAAAGATTATAATAAATTTCAACAATAGACATCTATTGAATTTGATTCTGTAGAAATATTTTTTTTATTTCTAAACTCTGACAAATTTTCAATTGGTACTATATGTAACAACACAGGTTTTCTGTAATCACATCAATATATTCATTTTCAAGATGTAATGCATGGCTTTATTGAGAAATAGAAACTTTGGGAGAAACCTAATATACCAAAATAATTTTATGAAAATATGTATGAAACATATCCTTGCAGTTTATATAGAAAATTAATACTTATTTTACTTAAAATATTTAAGTAGGTTAATGACAATACCACTTAAACATTTAAATATTTTCATGTATTTAACTTCTTAATATGGTATAAAGATAAACTTTACTGTTCCAAAAATTGTTTCTGAGGGAAGATAAATCATGTATTAAAATTTTTAATTTATATCTTGTGTCAGTAAGAAATTAGTCCAATTTACAAACATTAGACTGAAATAATTTACAAGAAACAATTTACTGTTAAACAGTAGGAATAAGTGAGAAATGATTGATTGAAATAATATTCAAAGAAAGAACACCATATTGCCAAGAAAATACTGCTAGGAATTAGTTACCCATCACTTTCAAACAGATGGATATATTTCAATGCTACAATATTAAAATGATTAATACATTCATATAGAGCTATATTTTATTGCATATAGCATTTATAAATTTCCATTTATTTAATTAAAATATAATCACATCATTTTCCCTTCTCCCTTTCCTCCCTCTAATATCTCCCATGCTCTCCTATTCCATCTCAAATTCATGGGTTTATTTTCTTTATTATTGTTATTCGTGTGTGTTTGTGTGTGTGTGAATAATTATATAAATATAACCCACCAAGCCTGTTTATTGTTGCTTGTATGTGCATTTTTATGTCTGACAACATGATAGTAGTTAACCACTTAAGGGCTCATTCTAGGGAAGATTAAATCTCTTCTCCACAGTCACGATTTGCCTGTAGCTCTTTATCTAGGGACCCCATGAAATATCCTCTCTCCACATTGACGTGTGTACTGCTGTTGTCATTGTTCAGTCTTGTTCAGCACCCATATCGTCCAAATTCCTTGGTTGTAACTTCCCAGTTACATCTAGAAGATCCATGATGGCAGACTTCCTAAGTCTCTTAGAATCTGTCCACCCCGTCTTCTGCCATGATCCCTGTATCTTGGGGGTGAGGGTGGTGTTATGGATGTATCAACATGAGGCTGAGGACCTCACAATCAACTGTTCTCAGCATTTTGACCAGTAGTGGCTCTCTGCAATGATCTCTGTCTCCTGTAAAAAGATCAAAGATGAGGAATGAGAGTTACGCTTACCTATAAATGAAAAGATGAATATTCGAGCGCATTTAGCAGTGGGATTCTTGTCCCTATTGGGTTTGTTTTTATGGCCTGAATTGATGAGGACTACTGACCAGGTCTCTTCCTCTTCATGTGGTAGCCTTTAGCCACCCAGCTGGATCTTTTTGCATTCACATACTAAATTCCTGAGATTTCAGGACAACGTAGGAGATCGTTTCCAGTTTTGCCATTGAGGACGCAGCTACCAGAAGACCACAGCCCAAAGGAGGGAACTATTTCAAATGTCAAGAGGTGGATAAGGATAACAAAGGCTACATTCCAGGTACTTGGAAAGGTTTGGTCAGCAAAAGACATAACAACAACAACAAAATTACGCATATATGAAACTCTTCTCTTGAGCTGCCTTCTTTACAACTCCAAAACCTAGACAACGAAACGCTGTTCCTCAGAACAGTGGCTGAATGTGTCTGAAATGACATTCTCAGGAGGATGCTAGTCATCAAACAAAGAGATAGGCTGCACAATGATGTCAATAAGAAACATCTTCATCTGCAGAATGAAGTAAACTACAGGATATGGCAATGTTGCTTGAGATACTTTGGGCATATTATGAGAATGAATGATGGCAGATACCTGAAGATAGCACTGCTTGGAGGAGTGCATGGGATAAGATGAAGAGTAAGGCCCAAAAAACACTGGATAGACAGCATAAAGAAAGTCTGTGGAACGTTGGGTATGACAATAACACAAGCATCTAGGACTGCCCAGGATAGGAACCAATGGAGAACCGCCATAAATGGGCTGCCCATGCAAGCTTAAGCGTTGCCAGGGCATAGATGATGATGATGATGATGATGGTGATGGTGATGATGATGATGATGATGATGATGATGATAACAATGGGATAACAGGATACAGGTACTATGAAGAAGAAAATATTGGATGACATTGCTGGCTGGTACAGGTCACTGCCTCCCCATGGCCTGGCAACTTATCTCCGTTGCTTGGTAACATGGAGTCCCCCCCCTCCAGCAGAACTCCCTGTTTCTACCAGCCCTTATCTGGAGAATGTCCTTGGGCCTGGAGGACTGACCTTATCTAAGAGCTGTCTCTAAACCAGTTGCTCAATTCATCTTTAACTTGACCCTTGACACAGATCCCTGCTAAGAAGACCTGTGCTAGAAGCTCAGCTCTAGGAACCTATGCCACAGACAAAGCCTTGTGAGAGGAGTGTGTCACTTAATGAAAATTAGGGTTTGTCCCCAGGCTTCCCAATTCTATATATTCCTTATATTTTGGAATAAAATTGATCTGATTCGCTGAAGTCTGTTTCCTGGTGGGCTGTCTCCATTCGTGCTCATGGGTATTACAAAGCTTTCTTTTGCCCCTTCTGCCTCTTGCTCCTCTGGGAATAATGGCCAGGGACAGGCCAAAAGGGAAAGAGGATCCCCACAGTAAAATGGTAAAAGCAGAGGAGTTAATTAGCAACGGAGAGGGCACACTAAAGATATAGGGGAAAGAGAAGGATTAAATAACACTAAAGATATTTGAAACATCCATAGTGAATTATATTATCCTCTTTCAGTTTTTTTTCTTATTTCTCTTTATATTTTTACTGAATATCCTGTTATGGTTCTCTTGGATTTGGGAGCCTCTAGTTGAACAAATATATAAGATTTCATAACATTCTAGTAGAATGCAATGCTCCAGTAGAAAGCAATATAGTGAAAATTAAATGTTGGCCCTACATTCATTGCAAAGCAATTGCCATTCAAGTATGAGGACCTGTTTTCAAATTTCCAGAACACATGTAAAACCAGATGTAGTATGCACATCTCTAAGCTTAATGGTACTACAGTGAGACAGGACGCAGAGATAGGAGGATGCCAAGAAGATTTTGAAACAGATATTCTGGGTATTCAAAGCTTATGAGACCTTGTCTCAAACAAGAGAGCAGGCAAGGACTGACACCCAAGATTGTCCTGTGAACTACACATGCAAGCCATTTAAAAAAGATGAGGATACAGACTCTCTGAACATGGCGGACAATGAGGGCTACTGAGAAGCCAAGGACAATGGCACTGGGTTTTGTTCCTACTGCATGTACTGGCTTTGTGGGAACCTAGCCTGTTTGGATGCTCACCTTCCTAGATCTGGATGGAGGGGAGAGGACCTTGGACTTCCCACAGGGCAGGGAAACTTGACTGCGCTTTGAACTGGAGAGGGTGGGGGAGGGGAATGGGGGGAGAGGGAGGGGGAGGGAAAAGGGAGGCGGGAAGGAGGTGGAAATTTTTAATAAAAAAAAGAAAAAAATGGATGTTAAGTAACAGAAATAATACGTTAAACTGCCCTTAGGATCAGAAATAAGAGAATATTGGCTATTTCTAAACATAATAAAGTATATAAATGTTAAAAAAAAAAGAAGAGGATAATAGCAGATGTAGAAGAGGTCACAGTTCAAGTTTGATAATCATCTGGAAGTAGGTGGCATATTTTATGAACAAAACAGGAATCTATTTAAAAAGTGAAAGGAAACTCAATGGGGCAGTTAGAATAACTTAGGAAAGGTTCCCAAAGACCATATGCCTTTAGTACTAAACAGGCTGTAAAGAATCCAGATCTAGTGTTAGTACGATTTATTCTGCGGTAGAAACGCAGCTGGAGGAGGTGGTGTGGGTGGTTGGAAGGTGATTTGAAGACACTAGAAAAAGGCTGTGGTTTGAAGATCATTTAATGGAATACTACTTCCTGTATCTTAGCTTCAAATGAAAACACTTAACATTCCAGTAAGAACACCAGTTGAGAAACTTTATTATTATATCCCAATCTCTTGCATCACTTACTTAAATTATATAATCTGAGTGAACAAAGGTGGTTAGAACAACAACAGTCTTAAAACTTCTTTCTTAAGTTCCCTAGCTATCTCCCCGCTGTAAATTCTAGAATAATACTGATCGAGAGCCATAAGTACCTCTAAATAGGGAAGAGAATGTGCACTTGCTTGGTCTGTGTGTTGTTCTTTTCGGAGACTACAGCTCCCAGAACCCTCCTGGATTACGGACACAAGCGCACGAATGCGCAAGGACACTTCTCCCAGGAACCCTCGCGTTCCCCGTTAAAACTGAGAGTCGCCTTAAGGCTCTCTCTCTCCCCTTCTTCCCCTTTTTCTTCCCTCTCGTGTTGCACACCCGAACCCATTTGTAGCCCCCTTCCTATTAAAAGGACCCACGTGGGATCCACGTGTCTGCGTGTTCTTTCACCCCTCTCCCGTGTTCGTCTCGCGTCTCGCGTCCGTCCCTCCACACACACACCCGCGGTTCTTTTCTTTTTTAAAAGAACAAAACTGTGAGTCAATCTGATATTTCTGTCTATAAATATTCAAGAAGACACAAAAAGACTAGGAGTGAAAATGCAAGAAAAACAAGCGTATTTTTGACATATTTGTAAGAAAATCTAATGAAAATTTGGAAACTGTTAAAGAACAAGTGTAGTCTGTGAAGAAAGAATAAAGGATGCTGGCTAGGTTGAAAAACAAGGTGAGTCCTAATGCTTTTGATGGCACAAAAGCACTGTGGAGTAGGACTGGGAAAGGTACAGTTCTGAGATCTGGATGTATGAACTTGGAGAAATATGTCTCTGAGGAGAGTCTGGAGGTAATGTCATAGTAAGACATCCAGATACATTGACAGAATGGACCCCAGTGATGGATTTGAGCCTAGGACTAGCTATGATCACCAAATGAAGAAGTACAGAGAAAACCTGGCTCATTGCTGAATTATCATTACTAAATATTTATCTCATCAGCAATCTCTGATAAAGACACAGAGATTCTAAACCTACTCTAAACTTCATATCTTCTTGAGTTTGAGTTTTTTGCTTGTCTGGAGGACAGACCTCAGTTTCTAGGGCAGAAATTCCTAAACTAACGTGCCATGTTTCCCCATTATCTACGAATTCCTATCAATATTTCTTACCTTGATGATTGCTTCCTGCTTTCTGTAGTTGACCCTGCATAGTGCCCTCCTGGTTTTTTATCTCACGTCTTACTCCTAGATTCCTGTTTAGTGAACCATTCAGCTCTTCAGATGTCCTGTGTTTTGACAATGCTCTGATACCCTTGCCTGCTCATCATCTTATGTCCAGAAGTATTGCTTTCTCCATTGAAAGCCCATAAACCAGTCACTTACAGACTGACCCTGTAGGACTCCTCTGTACAAGAGCACATCAGAATGGTTCCTCCTGAAAATGTAGGCATGGTCTATGTGGCACTGAAATTGTCACCTTGTCACAACAATGACTGGTGGTGGGGTAGCTCTCCCAGCTTCAGCACTGCTGTGGGGAAGGATTTGTAGATTTATGTTTAATCCAGAGCAATGGCATGAGCCTCCAAGTAAAAGGCATATTTGCACAATGTGAAAACAGATGGAGTAAATGAAGAAAATTAGCTAGGGATTTATGAAGTAGATTTCATTACAGAGCGCCACTCACAAAAATCTCATAAAACTTTGGAAATTTGAGTTTTATCATCCCTATCCATGATAAAATAACCCTAGGGGCTAAATAGGCCAACTGTGGCATGGAGGAGAGACTTCATGCAGTCAAGAGATGCAGTTAATCCACCTGTACAATAAAGGAGTCAATCTGGTCCCTTTTGTATATCTGGGAAGCATGTATGCATTAGAAGAATGAATCTTTGGAGGCGGGGAGCCTTCATTTATTTCTTTTCTCATTTAGTCATTTTAAAAAGTAACAATGATAAAAATGTTTATATTTCACAACCTTGTAATCAGACTCGAAATTTTCCCTACAGTATAGCTCTCATAAGGATCATAGACAGAATTGAAAAATACAAAGAGAATCGTGTGCTCTTGACTCTTAAGTTCTGGTGTTATTAATAAGTTAATATTTACTTTTCATTTTTCCAGTCTCTGCATGGACTAAAGCATATTCATCTCTTCTTTGCCTCAAAATGGAGCTTATAGCTGACCTGGAAGAGCCCAAGAAACCCCATCAGAAAATGATCACACATTCTGCTTTCCTTAACTCACAGACATGGGCTTTATTTTGGGGTTGGTTCCAAACTTACTGTGAACTAGTCCCAATCTTGTTTTACCTTTTACAGCCTTCAGGTTTTAACAGATGGAGAGAATTGGGATGCCAAGATGCTGAGGAAAAATTGACATATGAATGAGTAATTCACCCAGCTTCTTTTCTTCCCTCCCTTCCCTGGTTCTTATATTCCTTTGATATTTAAGGCTTTCCAAAACTGAGCTTAGATATGGTGGGAACTGTAAATTCAACACTTGTGAGGAGGAGGTAGAAAGATCAGGAGTTTAAGGTGAGCTTGGACTACATGGGACATTGTCTCAACACACACACACATAATCACACACATATAAATAAATTAAGCTGAGTAGAAAATTTTATACACTACATTTATTTTGATGATTCTAGCAACTTTAGGAAGGTAAACTGATTCTAATAGTTATGCTATCTCTTGCCTTGCATGTAAACTTTAAACTTCCAATTAACTCCAAGTAAAACAGCCAATTTTAAGTAATCCATGTACCAATATGTCTCATTGGGTATTATTTAAAATACTTCTAGAAAGTTACTTTACTTTACAATTCTCATATAGCGGGAGTGACTATTCCTCACAGAATGCCTTAGGACACACACCTTTATGCTCAGTAGCAAAGCCTGTCTACACAGTTCAGACTCTTCGAATTATTTTCATAACTTTGCCTACTATGATCCCATGCACTTTATATTTTTGAATTATTTTGAATAATTCATTATAGCATATCTAATAAATTGCAAATTTTCAATTAAAATTACTTTCATTTAAATAAAGTTACATTTTCTGAGCTATGAATCTATACCTTAACACATTTCTTCCACATAATGATTCATAAAGTTTTTTTTTTACTTTCTGAAACATTATCATTAGGCTTATGTTGAATGATCTAATTTCTTCCTTGTGTATCTTTTGTTATTAAGTATTCTTTGATGGTTCCTGGGGTATAAGAACAAACATCTATACATCCCAGATGGTACACTGATAATAGGCCAAAAATTATTCCATCAAATTCAACTAAGAAATCTAATAAGATTAGTGGGATTACTTATAAAAGGAATATGAATGAGGGTTACCTATGTAAAGATGGATGGCTCTATGGCAATTGCAATGCAGAAAACCCTACACAGATTGGGTGACAATACCCCAAAGCTACATCACTGAAGCACTCTGCATAACTGGAGGAAGCTGGACAAGTCAGAGTCCTCTCTCTCCAGCAGTCCTTATTGCTCATATAACCTTAGGGAGGGTCCCTGAGAATCACTTAAGTTTTAGGAACTTGATGAGACTTCTGAGTTATTTATTTCCTTGGTTTTAGTGAGCCACTGTCTAGCGTAGAACCTTTTTATTTGAAGGAAACTGTTGTACGGTTGCCTTATGATAAAGGAAATGTATTGTGGATATGCCGCTCTCTGGTACCAGCACAAATTTCACATTTTCTCTCTCTTGAAAAATCATGGTGTATTCAGAATTAATGTTCACAAGACCTTCATCAAATCTTCTATGTGTGCTGGCATATATTTAATTTACTCTGACATTTCTTATGTTTTTCAAGGTTTTCTCTTGAAACACCCATTCTTAAGGGTTTCTTCAGAATGCAGTGCACAAATCTGAATCAGGTGTGTGAGGTATCTGTACACCAATGTGGAGTAGTAGCATCACCTTTTCCTGTTGTCTTTAGCTCGGTCCTCTCCCTAAGCATATACAGGTATGATTGAACTATATTAGTTAGAAGCAACTTTATCTATTGAATTTTGTCTTAAATAAACTGTTATGACCTAGTTTTCCACATATTTTTATTTTTTAAAAAAATTTGGCATTAATATAAAACAGCATTTACCCTTTCCCTTTCCTCCTTCCAAATCCTCTCACATCCTCTTACTCTCTTTTTTTTTTTTTTCTCTGTGGCCTCTTTTCCTTTAGTTGTTGTTGTTTGGTGGTGGTGGTGGTGGTAGTGATATGTATGTGTTCAAAATACGTAAATACAGCAGTAGAGTTTATTTGCTGTCACTTACATATGCATGTTTTTAGGGCTGACCATGCAGTATTGGATAAACAATCAGTATGTCTTTCCCCACCCACGCTCAGCACTCCTTAGTTTGCCTGTAGTTCTTTGTGTGGGGTTTAGGCCCCATGGTCTTTTCTCTGTCCACCTTGACATGTCTATTGTTGGTGTCCTTATTCAGCCCATGTTTAAGCAGCTATGTTGGTGAGACATCATGGCATCTGACATTTCTACAAGACATAACCTCATAGCAAACTTTCTGTTCCTCTGGCTTTTTTTTTCTTCTCTCAAATATAGTTATTTTATTTAAAAAACTATATTTTTTCATTTTATATACCAATCCCAGTTACCACTTCCTTTTCTCCTCCCGTGCCCTCCATGTTCCCCCTTCCCCACACCCCATTCACTCCTCAAGGAAGGTAAGGCACATTGCTTCAAAGAAGGATGAAGGCCTTCTCTACTATATCTAGGCTGAGCCAGGCATCCATCGAAAGGGAATGGGTTCCCAAAAGCCAGTACAAGCCTTTCAATCTCTCTTCCCCAAATATCCCTGACCTATTTTAAATGGGTTTTAAACCTAAGTCTTTGTGTATTATTCTGAGTTCTTAGATGTGAGAAACAGAACCAAGCTGTTCTGTTTATTAGGTAAGAATGCATTAAAAGGGCACTCGATGGCTCTCAGTGGCCTTTGTAGAGTTACGACGGCCTGTACAAAAAGAAATAGTTTGCTTTATCTTCATCTTCCTGAATCTGAGGGAACTTTGATTGTTGTCACAAACAAGGTTTTGCAGACAGAATACAAGTTTTTATGTGAAAAGGAATTTTTTTACCTCTCAACCCAAGATATAAGGTACAGAATTTCCTAAACAGTAATGAAGTTCAGTGGCAGATACCTAGACTGGCAATGTCCTCTATTCAACTTTAAACATGTGAAATTTTTTTCTGCAACTAGTATGAACCATGATGGTTAATTTTCTTTTGACTTGACATGACTTGGGACACCCATATAGGTACTAATACAATGTTTATAGGCATGTCTGAGTGTGTCTTGGGGGGTAGGATTTGAGTCAGTACATCACAGGATGAAGCGTGCCCTTCATTAGTATAGATGGGCATCTTCCAATTCACAGAACAGAAGAAAAAGTTAAATTCTCATTCTTTCTGAGCTTACATCTTCCAATTCACAGAATAGAAGGAAAAGGTAAATTCTCTGTCTTTCTAAGCGTGAGCAACTGCTTTTGCTTGTCCCCAGATATGAGTTCTAAGCTTCCAGCCTTTGAACTCTGGGCTTAC
This sequence comes from Neodon shergylaensis, assembly GCA_025134845.1. Classification (NCBI taxonomy): domain Eukaryota; kingdom Metazoa; phylum Chordata; class Mammalia; order Rodentia; family Cricetidae; genus Neodon; species Neodon shergylaensis. The sequence continues at coordinate 2,708,730 of JABTXL010002720.1, forward strand.
ACAGTGGGACTCCTTCTCCCACAGAGCTTTTTGACTAAACCTGCCTTGCAGATGACAGACTCTGGTATTTCACAGCTCCTGTGATTGATTGAGCCCACTTCCAGAATAAACTTACTTCCGTATCCTATTGCTTCTAACTCATTTACATTAGAATTATAAATCTATGTTGTTTATTCCATAACATTATCCGATCATGCCAAGTAAAAGAAGTAAATGGACTTGTAAAAATGAATTTTTTAAATGAATAAATGAAGACAAAAATGCAATGTCAATTTGAGAATGGCAAATGACTCCTGTTAATATCTTTAGAGACTTGCTTTTTAATATTTTAGAATATGTTAAAGTTTGATAGCTTAAAGATTTTTAATATGTGACAATATCATAATTATGATTACTCTAAGTAGAATCAATACATTTCAATATGAACAAACCAAATTTCCCAGCAAAACATAAGTTTTCAAACCCTACTTCTAGTCCAGTCATGTACAGTGTAGGGTAGGCCTCAAGAATATGAACTTTTAGAAATATGGGTGATTTTGTACATGATAATGTCTTCACATTAAATACTAATTATGTAGCTGCCTAACATTTTCTAGCAAATTTCTTTCCTAAATTGCTGCTATGATTAAAATCAGATGTCTTTGTAACAGATGTACTTTTACATTGAACATAATCAATTGGAAAAATTGGACCTTTTTATTTATATCTTTTTAACATTCAATCAAATTTAATTTTAAGTAGGCAGTAATTCCTTAGCTTGATTCAGAATCAAAGGTTCTTGCTTCCACTTTAGTTTACACCTTGTAAAATCCTTTTATTAGGCCATCATGTGCTGTTTTTCTGAATAGATAGTTTTATTGCCTATTTTTTTTTCACATAGGACAGCAAACTATATATTAACATGAACCTTGCTTCTGCCTTGGTCCTGCCTCAGCCTGATGTGACAGACTTTGTTGACTCCCCAGGGGAGGTCTTATAGTCTCTGAGGAATGAATGGGGGTAGGGTGGAAAAGGGTGGGGAAAGCAGGAGGAGGTGAGGGAGTGGGAACTGTGGTTGGTATGTAAAATAAAAAAATATCGCTTAAAAATACATCTTTGTGTGGGGGGATGAGAAATGGCTCAGTAGGTCAGAGTGCTTACTACTCAAGTAGAGGGTTCACTTTCCAGCACATACATGGCAGCTGAAAACTTCAGTTCAAGGGAGTCTGGTGACCTCTTCTGACCTCTATGGCTTCTGACTACACATGGTGCACAAACACATACTCAGGAACAAACACATAACACAAGATAAATAAATACTACTAAATATTACATATATATGTGTATTAGTATACATATTCAGAAGCTAGAGAGATGGTTCAGCAGTTCAGAGTGCTGGCTGCTCTTCCAGAGGACCAGAGTTTGATTCCCAGCATCCACATCTGTAACTCCATCTGTTATAGCATCTGTAACTCCAGTTCCAGGGGAACTGAAGTCTTCTTGGGGGGCTCTGTGGGCTCCAAGTCTGCATGTCGTGCACAGCTATTCACTCATGCAAAACTCTTCTTCGCATAAAATAAAACTAAATAATTTAAAATATATCTTTATATAATACAGATAGAAATGTTATTGCCCATTTAATATCTTTTATTATCCTTTTAGCCTAAAAGGTTCACTGTGTGTTATTAGGTGTAATCGCTCCATAGATCTTTGGTCATATGTCACACTGTGGCATTGTTTTGAGACTTGTTCTTCTGGAATTATAGTGCAGATTACCAGAACTACCAGAGGAATGGGCAGAGGTGTGGAGACAGAATAGATACTGTGTACATAGGAGTAATGAGATTGCTGGTGGAGTCTCCAGTTAGGGAAGAAAAAGTTCATGCTACATCAGCTTTTCTCTTTCAGATTTGTTTATTGTTATATTAAATATGAACCTTCACTTAGTACCAACTTTATACCAGATTCTCTTTCTTAAATAAGATACTTTTAAATACTCATGGAGTGCAGTGTAATATTTCAACACATACACTTACAATGTCTATTGATCAGATGAGGATCACAGATGAATATGCTATTTCACACATTCATCATCCCTTTGTGGAGGGAAGTGTCGGAATAATATCTCTCCTAGACACTTAGAAATGCAGAGCGGTTATCAGCCACAGATGCTCTGCTATGCAGTAGAATACTGAACTTTTCTTCTTACCCAATGACTGCCCCATACCTGCCAACCTCCTGTCTTTTCATGTCCCACATCATCTTCCCAGCTTTGTTACTTGCCATTCTACTCTGTACAGCTAGATCTGTCTGTTTCCACAAATAAACAAGAGTATGTGTGGCTTGTCTTTTGGATCCCGTCAGATTTCATAACACCCTTTAGTTCCATCCAAGCTGTCACAGTGATAGGAGTGAGTCTGTTATTATTCATGCCTGCATCATATTACACCATGCACAAGTATATTATGTTTTTATTTAGGCATCCACCTATTATTGGACATCCTGGTTAATTCTATATCTCAGATGTTCTGAGTATCTTTCAATACACAAAAATATACTGTTTCCATTTCCTTTGGTTATACCTGTGGTGATATGGTTACTGGATGGAAGAACAATTGTGTTTCTACTCACTTAGGAAATTCTATACAATTCTCCATAGCAGCTGCATATTTCAGATTTTAACAGCAGAAGAAGGGAGTGGAATCAGTGCTCCTCCCAGTATTTGTTATTGATGATCTTTTTTTTTTTTTTTTTTTTTTTTTTTTGTAAATAGTATCCCCTCTAACTTGGAGATAAGATTTCTCAGGGTTTTGACTTTTCTTTTTAATTTTTCGATTCAAAAATTTACACTTCCTCCGATTCCCCTCCCACTTCCCCATTTACCCCCCCTCCCTCCTTAAGAGAGGGCAGGGAACTCTGCCCTGTGGGAAGTCCAAGGCCCTCTTCCCTACATCCAGGCCTAGGAAGCTTTGTATCCAAATAGACTAGGGTCCCAAAAAGCCAGTACATGCAGTAGAAACAATTCCCAATGCCTTTATCAATGGCTTCTCAGTCAGCCCCCATTTTCAGCCACATTCAGAGAGTCTGCTTTGATCACATGCTCATTCAGTCCCGGTCCAGCTGGATTTGATGAGCTCCCATTAGACAGTCCACACACTGTCTCAGTGGATGGACAAAAAGACATCCTACTCAATGGGAGAAGATCTTCACCAACCCCACATCAGACAAAGGTCTGATCTCCAAAATATATAAAGAACTCAGGAAACTGGACATGAAATTTCTAATTTACCCAGTTAAAAAATGGTGTAGTGAACTGAAAAGATAATTCTCATCAGAAGAAGTTCAAATGGCCAAAAGACACTTAAGGTCATGTTCAACCTCTTTAGCAATCAGGGAAATGCAAATCAAAACAACTTTGAGATACCATCTTATACCTGTCAGAATGGCTAAGATCAAAAACACCAATGATAGCATTTACTGGAGAGGAGCTGGAGTAAGGGGAACACTCATCCATTGCTGGTGGAAATGCAAACTTGTGCAACCACTTTGGAAATCAGTGAGGCAGTTTCTCAGGATTGGGAATCAATCTACCTTAGGATCCAGCAATTCCACTCTTGGGAATATACCCAAGAGATGCCCAATCATACTACAAAAGCATTTGTTCAACTATGTTCATAGCAGCATTATTTGTAATTGCCAGATCCTGGAAACAACGTAGATGCCCCTCAATGGAAGAACAGATAAAGAAAGTATGGAATATATATGCATTAGAGTACTACTCAGCGGTAAAAATTAATGACATTTTGAATTTTCCATGCAAATGGATGGAAATAGAAAACACTATCCTGAGTGAGATAACTCAGACCCAAAAAGATGAACATGGTATGAACTCATTCAGTAGTGGACTCTAGCCATAAACAAAGGACATTAATCGTATAGTTTGCAATCCTAGAGAAGCCAAATAGCAAGGTGAACACAAAGAAAAACATATATAGATCCTCCTGGAAATTCTTTTTTTGTTCGTTTGTTTTCCAAGACAGGGTTTCTCTGTGGTTTTGGAGCCTGTCCTGGAACTAGCTCTGTAGACCAGGCTGGTCTCGAACTCACAGAGATCCGCCAGCCTCTGCCTCCCGAGTGCTGGGATTAAAGGCGTGCGCCACCATCGCCCGGCCCTCCTGGAAATTGGAAGCAAACAAGATTGTCGGGCAAAAGTTGGTAGCATGTGGGTAGGGGTAGGTATGGGGTTGGGGGAAGGGGAGAGGAGGAGAGAGAAGGGAAAAAGGAAAGACTAGAGAAAGCTTGGGGGAGTGGGAGGGTGGAGAGGGTTTTGATTTTTTTATTAATAATAATAAATTAAGATTTATTACTGATTACAACCTTGAACACATTTTCATGAGTCTTTTGGCTACTTGTGCATCTTTTAGTAATATATATTCATAAAATTCACCCATTTTAATGTTCCTAATCTTTAAGAGAGTGTGTGTGTGTGCGTGCACACACATGTGTATGCATGCTTGCATGTTCCACGGTGTGTGGGGATTGATCAAATAACAACATTTGGAAATCAATTCTCTTTTCACTTTCCTGAGCAAGTACCTGTCTTGTTTTTCATGGTACATACGCCAGGCTAGTTGGCCTGGGAGCCTCTGGTTAATTCTCCTGTCTTTGTCTCCCTTCTCATCACAGAAATGCTGGAATTGCAGATGTACTTTGCCACATCTGGCCTTTTCACTTAGGTTTCAGGGATCAAACCAGGTCATCATTCTAGAATTAAACTGCTTTTGGATGTAACTATAGGTAGGAACTGATGTCTTCATTTTTGTAGAATACCTTTAAGTTACCAAATAAGTGAAAACGGAAGTTAGGGGAAATTTTGACAGTTCCATTTTAAAAATAAAAGTTTTCAAATGGCAATAACTTAAACTACTTAAATGTTACACCAAAATAAATCTTTGAACGTTTTGCTTTTAGTTTATTTGTTTATTCTGTTCAGGTTCTATGTATAAGTACATGTCACAATGTAGATTATGTATCAGCAAAACCCAGGACTAGGGAGCCAGACTGACTGGACTCTGATGAGGTCGGGGCCTTCTTCTTATAGATGGTGCCTTCTCACCATACCCTCACATCCTAAACTAGATAAACGATGCCCCTCTGACCTCTTTTTATGAAGACATTAATCCCGTTATTGCAAAGAAGAGCTGATCCACAGAAGCTTCCATCTTTCATCCTTGCATTAAATGTCACAGCATTTTAGGTACTATTGTTTTTCTGTATAATTTATGTCACCTACAGATTACTTTTAATGTCTGATACAATTAAATGCTGTAGACATGAATGTATACTAGATTATTAAGGAATAACAAAGAATAATATCTGATCAAACTTAGTTCAAATAAATATTTTTGAATAATTTAAGTTTGGGATTGGTTGATCCCATAGATGTGGGACCAACAGATATGGAAGATTAAAAACACAATTTTATTAATAGTAATATTATAAATTCCTAAATTTTTATCCTTACTTTATGCTTTTAACCTGGTAATTTCTCTTGACTATTCCTAGTTTCTTTTGTATGTTAGAATATGAAAACATTCACTTTGATACATGTATATCTGACTTAACTATTTTTCCTCATCTTATCTTCAGAGCCTTGCACACATTACAAGGTATTTATTAAATCTTTCCCTTTAATTCCTTTTTAATACATGTTTCATTAATTCTTTCAAAATTTTGTATGATATACTTTAATCATATTCACACCCTCCTCTGCCAGCTCTTCACAGATCAAGATCCCCCTCCTTTCCACAAACATAATTTTGTGTCTTATATTTTTGTATTAACTCATCAAGAACAATTATCATTGATCAAATATTTTTGGATGTTTGGCATTCAGTTGGAATATGGTCAAATCACCAAGGGATAGACTCTTAGAAACAAAACTGACCTTTTTCTCCAAGCATTTACAAATTTCTAGTAGTTTCACGAGGGGTGGAACTTCATGGTCACCTCCTCTTTACTCCCTGGTCTGACGTGAGCTTGCACAAGATGCATGCAAACCATCACAATCCCTACATGCCCAAATATCTTTGTAGTCATCTATTACCTTTGGTTCTTTTTTGGTCCTCTCTTCCACAATGATCCCTGAGTCTTGACAGAAAAGGGTATAATATAGATATATAGATATGGAAAAGGGGTATGATATAGACATATAACTATAGAAAAAGAGGTATGATATAGATATAGAGAAAAGGGTACAATATAGATATAGAGATACAGAGAGGGATATGATAGGGATATTGGGATATAGAGAAAGGGTATGATATAGATATTTTGATATAGAGGAAGGAGTATGATATAGATATTTAGAGAAAGGGATATGGCATAGATATAAGGATATATAGAAAGGGGTATGATATGATAGATTGATATAGTGAAAGGGGTATGATATGGATTAAACAGAGAGAAAAAGAGGTACAATATGCATATTTAGACATAGGAAAAGGGTATGATTTGGATAGATAGTTATAGGTTTGACCACTCAACTATCTTTTGTTCTCTTCTTCTTGGACAATTTCAAGTCTATGTGTTCAGCTCCATATATTACTACTAATAAAAGCTTTTCTGATGATGATTGAGAGATGCATCAATCCATGGGTAAAAAAAAAGATCATTAGGAGTCAGTTTAGTACTATATCCTTCTAGCAAGCTTATAGAAGGCTCTCTTCTAACTATGACTGCTCTCCCTATAATAGGACCTTAGCCAGATTATGATGCCAGATGTGGGCTTGTTTCAACATGTGAAGCAAGAATTAAACCTCCCAGAATTTTAGTTCTTAAACAAAAGAAAAGAATATATGTCTCCTCTTCATTTAGATATTGTATTTTACTTTCTCTAAAGCTATGTTATCTGATATTCAGCCACTTAAACTAAAATTATAGAAAATTGAAATTCAATTTCTCAGTCACAGGAAAGCATTGAAAGTGCCATGCTAAAGTATCATTTATGCATCTCAATATAAACAGGACTCCATATTTGACCAAGTACCTGATGGGTCTCAAATACAGTTATTTAATCATGTTTTCAGTGTCATTGGCTCCGATAATCTTAAGACCTTATCTTCTCTTTATTGATAACAAAATGAAGTATGATCAAAGCTACATATTTGAATCTTGACTATGTAATTTCAGAGAGGGCAAATTTATATTTTAAAAATATAGCTACTTAAAAGCACAATAGTACTGATATAATGAAAGTCCTTGGTTACCAACCTAAGAGAGGACTGGAAAATTGATAAAATATACTCCTGCGGATCGGTCTATAAACTTTGAGAATCATTATGTAGGACTACCCTGGGTAGAGAAGACCTGTACTAGATATAGGTGGACCTACCACAAATCCTGGAACTTGAATAGAATAAAAAATAGAAGAAGAAAGAGACAGGGAAGGGTTAGGTGGGTAAAAAGCTTGCTATGCAAACATATGAATCTGATTTCCCACAGTTACACATATGAAAGCCACACATAACATTGAGAATTTGTAACCACAGTTCTGGGAAGTGTGGGAGGGAAGTGGGACAGGCGAACCCTAGCAGACTCCCTGGTCACCTAGTCTAGCCAAAAGAGCATGCTTCAAGTCCAGTGAGATACCCTATTGCAATAATAATAATAATATTGATGATAATGATGATGATAATGAAGAGGACGAAGAAGAAGAAGAAGAAGAAGAAGAAGAAGAAGAAGAAGAAGAAGA
>JABTXL010002720.1:2716471-2790308 GCA_025134845.1 Neodon shergylaensis
GAAGAAGAAGAAGAAGAAGAAGAAGAAGAAGAAGAAGAAGAAGAAGAACAACAACAACAACAACAACAACAACAACAACAACAACAACAACAACAAGGTGGCATAGAATGATAGGTAACCTCTGGTCTCCACATTCATGGACCACTGTACCCAGACACACAGACACACAGAAGACACACACACACACAGAGAGAGAGAGAGAGAGAGAGAGAGAGAGAGAGAGAGAGAGAGAGAGAGAGAGAGAGTTGAAACATCACCTCCTGGAGGGAAGGAAGTAGGTCCTAAGACTCATGAAGCAAATAACCTTAAGAATCTATGAAAACCGGAGTTTGCAGGATTAGGCCCTCAGCAGGGTCATATGAGCAGTAAACAGTCTCCAGGAAGAGGAGAGTGACCAACTAATCTGCCTGCAAGTCACGCAGGAAGCTCCACGGATGCAGCTTTCATGAGTCGTCTGTCACTCTGGGGCAGACTTTTCATCTACCTGTGCAAGACAACCTAACGAGCGTTCATTCTATTGATTCTATTCCTCCAGAGAAACTTTATTAATGAGCTTCGAAAAACATTCTGAAATAGTTGTAAGCCATCCCAACCAAGTCAATATTCAACCAGAGAAAAAGGACAAGACAATAGAAAGTCTCTTGCAGCGCAAACAAGAGTGTGTCCTGATTTTTTTTTATATTGTGGTAGATAATCACAGACTTGTTTTCATGTAAAATTATGACAAATGCGTTTTCCACATAAGTCTGTGCTGTTTAGAATCATGTGAGCACAGATATCAAAGACATTTATCTTTTTAAAACTCCCATTTACCAGGAAAGACTGCCTGCATAATGGAAATCATCACTCCATAATTTTTCCATGTTTAAAAGAGGGATTATTTGTCAAATATCAGAGGAAGTAGAAGTGAATATTTCTCCTCTGCTCAGTACTATTATAAAAACAGAGGCAAAAAATTGGGTATTGCCTGTAATTGTGTTTTTTTCTCTTAAAACTATATTTCTTTTCATATAAAACATCAGTTGAGCATCCTTTGGATATATACCCAAAAGTGATATTACTGGGTCTTGAGGAAGGTTGTTTCCTAACTTTCTGAGAAATTGCCACACTGACATCCAAAGGGGCATTCCTACCAGCAATGCAGGAGTGTTCCCTTTACCCCACAACCTCTCCAGCATAAGTTGTCATCAGTGTTTTTGATCTTGGCCATTCTTACAGGTGTAAGATGGAATCTCAAGAGTGGTTTGATTGAATTTCTCTGATGACTAAGGATGTTGAACATTTCCTTAAGTGTCTTTCAGCCACTCTCTGTTAAGAGTGCTCTGTTTAGGTATGTACTCCATTTTTTATTGGATTATTTGTTCTTATGATGACCAATTTCTGGAGTTCTTTGTCTGTATTAGAGATCAGACCTCTATCTGATGTGGGGTTAGCGAAGAACTTTTTCCTATTCTGTAGGCTGTTGTTTTGTCTTGTTGACCATGTCCTTTGCTTTACAGAAGCTTTTTAGTTTCAGGAGGTCCCATTTATTAACTGTTTCAATGTCTGTGCTGTTGGGGTTATATTTAGGAAGTGGTCTCCTGTGCCAAAGCATTCAAGTGTACTTCCCAATTTTTCTTCTATAAGGTTCAGTGTGGCTGTATTTGTATTGAGGTGTTTGATCCATTTGGACTGAGTTTTGTGAATAAGGAAAATATGGTACATTTACACAATAGAGTACTACACAGCAGAAAAAAATAATAACATCTTGAATTTTTCAGGCAAGTGAATGGAGATAGAAAATATCATTTTGAGTGAGGTAACCCAGACACAGAAAGACAATTATCACATGTACTCACTAATAAGTGGTTTTTAAACATAAAGCAAAGAAAACCAGCCCACAAATCACAATCCCAGAGAACTTAGACAACAATGAGGACACTAAGAGAGACATACATAGATCTAATCTACATGGGAAGTAGAAAAAGACAAGATCTCCTGAGTAAATTGGGAGCATGGGGACTTTGCAGGAGGGTTGAAGGGGAGAGGAGAAGCCGGGAGGGGAGCAGAGAAAAATGTAGAGCTCAATAAAAATCAATTTAAAAAAAGATTAGGAACTTTTATTTAAAAACATATTATTTGTTCATATTTATAGAATACAATGTAGAATAGAGCATATAACAATCATATAGGGAAGTTGCCGTTTTTATCAACTCCAACACCTAGCATGTCTTTTTGTTGGAAACATTCGCAATTCTCTCTAAGCTATTTTAAATACTGAATTAGATGCTGTCAACCATGTTGATTTTCTTGATCCAGCTCCATGCCTGCCTATGAGCCAACAGCTCTCTACCCCCTTTTCCATGTGCTTGCCGGGTTCTGATGACCTTTTATCTCACTAACGTCGCAGCTCATTCTCTACCTCTAGTGACTCAACAGCTGTTCTCTCTCGCATTGCCGACTCTTATTTCCCCTCCTTTTCTCTGGATCTCCAGGGTAGCTGCATCTTCAGCCCTACTCTCAGCTACTTTAGATATAAGGTGCCCAATAAGTCTCACCCTCTCTAACTTCAAAATTGCTTTCCTTTGCTGTATTTCCTAAAATGTTTCATTGATAACTTTACAGTTGAGGCCATTGTATCCAATTATTTATAATGATTTCTATGGATACCAAACCAGGTTCTGATGCTTATATGGCAAGCATTTTATAGACTGAGCCATCTCCACAGCTTCTGTGCAAAATGTTTAATTATGAAATACTTTACAACAATCCTGGGTGTTCTTCCAAAAACAAACATGATGGTACAACCTGCCTTCACTTGGAACTCTGCATTGAAATTTAAAGTCCTTCTTAGGGATGACTCAGCTCTCTAAAGCTTTCGTGCGTTTTTCTCCATTTGTCTCCTAAATCCTCTCCTGCTCATTTTACTCTGACCACCCTGATTTTCTCTTTATAAACCTTGCCAACCATAGTGCCTTTAACTGCTATTATCAATTTTTAATAATAAAATTCCTGCCAATATATAACACTATGGAGTACTATGTATTAATTTATTGTCTGTGTATTTAAGAATAGTGTGGTACATGTCCCAAAAAGGAATGGCTCACTTCTTTATCACCTCTGATGTAATGTAAACAAATGCTATCCTTTTGAAGGTCACGATTTTCATCCTTAATCAACATGGTGAACTTTCCCTAAAATTGGTCTATTGTACAAAAGAAGACAAAGTGGGTTTCTGTTGTGGAATATTTAATTATGTAAAAATGTGTTACACTTGTTTATGCTATGCAGTATTATTTTAACTGGGTAAAGGTGTGTTATATTTGTATTTGCTACATTTGTTTAACGATGTAAGGATGTATGTTTAATTATGTAAAGATATGTTGCGTTTGTTTCACTTTGCTTGCCTAAGGTACCTGATTGGTTTAATAAAAAACTGATGGGCCAATGGCTAGGCAGAAGAGGGAAAGGCTGGGTTGGTGGTCAGAGAGAACAATTAGAAGAACAAGAGAACAGCAACGAGAAGAAGATAAGGAGGAGGAGAGAACAAGGAGGAAGAGGGACATGTGCGGTGATTTAACAAATAAAGCTTGCCTTAAGATCAGAGTGTGGAGCTAGCCATTAGTCAGTCATAGAGACCAGACAGTGGTGGCATACACCTTTAATCCCAATGCTTGTGAGTCACATGCCTTTAATCCCAGCCCTAGGGAGGTGGAGACAGGAAGGGATATGGCTGGGTAGAGAGAAGAATAAAAGGACAGAAGAGATAGGGTACTCCTTTCAGTCAGAGGATTCCTAGGGACAGGATTGCCCTTTTGGTCAGATGATTTGGTAGACGTAAGACTAGTGGCTGGCTGTTCTGCTTCTCTGATTTTTCCAGCATTTACCCTGATACCTAACTCTGGGTTTTTGTTATTAAGGCCAGTTAGAATTCGTGCTCCAAACACCCGGGATCAGATAGCTAGGCAGCTGCCAGACAGACAGACATGGAAGAGATAGATAGGAAACATAGGACATACAAGAAGAAAAGGTAAAAAGCCCCGAGGCAAAAGGTAGATGAAGAGAAATGGGTTAAGTTAAAAGAGCTTGCCAGAAATGAGCCTAAGGTTGGCTGAGCATTCATGACTAATAAGTCACCGTGTCAAGACTTGGGAGCTAGTTGGTGACCTAAAACAAAGCCTGTTACAGATTCTGCATTGCACAGAATGAATAAGACAGATTCCATGGTAACTTCAGTGATGTAAGAAGGGTAGGGAACTGAAGATTGCATCGGCTCAAAACCATGTGGAGAAAACCTCTAGAACAGTACCAATGCAGACAAGAAGTGACAAGAGGGAGGCCCGTAACACCTGGAATATTAAGTAATGAGGTGAGATTAGCTCAGGGGAAGAAATGGAAAGAGCATCATGCAGTCTTTGAACTATCATCCAGAGATGAGCCCAATAGAATGAACCTGAGAAAAGCAGGAGTGTATAAAGCGTCAATGGAGAGATGGGAAAGAACTTGTGTTCTACAGCAAGGCTGTGTAGCCCGGCAAACCTGAGGAAGCTTCACTTACTGGAACCGGAAACTTGTTGAGCATCTAAGACCCATCACACAAACCCTGGAGTCCCTTACATCATCAAGGAGGGGATCCCGGCAACCAGTAAGTGTCCAGTACTTCCAGCATGGAGCACAGAGCTCAAGCTGGTGTACACAGATGTGAATGCAAAAATTTTGCGTACTTTTACTCCATGTGAGGGAATAAGTTAATCAATTTCTTCAAATTCTTTTATTCCAAGTAAGCAAGAAGTTCCATTTTTATTAGATTAGAAACATGTTTTCCTTCTTGGCTTTGGTATCTACCATTTACAAATGGTGGTTTGCGAAAAGGGAGAACTGCCCAGGTCGTGCTGATCTGTAGCCATCTTGATGATTTTATACTGCTACTTTATGCTGAATTTATATTGTTTTCATCCCATCAAAAGTTGAAGACCCATGGATGAGGCAATAAGATATTAAACACATTTGCTACACTCGATAATTTTCCCTAAAAGACCAGTGGCCTGATTTGCTCCGAGTGGTCAGTTACATTAAAGAGCATTATCTAAACCACGTTTGAAAGCATTTTAAGTCTTTTGGTTTAATTTGCATTTCAATTGATATGTGTGAACGTCGTCAGCTGGAAAAAGGGATGAAAGTCAGATGTTTTTTGTAAGGAAAATATAGACAGTTTCTTAGGGAGAAATTATTGGCGTGCATAGACGCCCAGGAAGGGTCTGGCTCACGGGATACGACTCTTTCAGAAGCTCTTCGTCACATTTCCTGAAAACAGTATCTGTATTCGTACTTTTGTGAACTACACCTCTGCGGCTGCAGGAAGGCAAAAGTAACTTTATGGCCCACTGTTCTGCATTGATTATATGGATAAGGAAGTAGAATTGACAGCAATAAGGCAATGTGCTGACTGATTTTTTCTGCTTAGCTTTCCTCGGTTAATGTGAATCTTAACTTTCACTTTCCCTTAGTCTATTAGAGGACATGTCACTGGTCTGTTTCTTGTATTATAAGTGACAATACAGATGCCACCGGACCACCACCATACACTCCTTAAAAAATCATTAACTCCGTCTTCCATAGGTGTGAGTTACCTGGATCTACTACTTCTGTCAGCCCCCAACTTCTTAAGCCATTTACATGAATACTTATATAACCACCCAGCCCTGAACAGAAGAGGAGGAAAAACTCAGTATGCTTTAATTTTGCTCTATAAAACTTCATTTTTGACCACAAAAATATTTAAGTTCTATTAAAGGTAAATTTCTGGTCCTGAAGATGAGATCTTTGACCTGGTTGAGACCTAACTTTCCAGCTAAACAGAGGCAATCAATGAATGACCTGAATAAGGTACCACCCTAGGGAGGCAGGCTCACTTTTAAGCAGTAATACAGAGTTAAGTAGAATAATTATCCTTTTAATGAGATAAAGTACTTTTTCTTCCCAGAATTCCTGCCTTCTAGTACATACAACGCCAAGATAAAAGGGTGGTGTTGGGCTGGGGAGATGGCTCAGAGGTTAAGAGCAATGATTGTTCTTCCAGAGGTCCTGAGTTCAATTCCCAGCAACCACATGGTGGCTCACAACCATCTGTAATGAGATCTGGTGCCCTCTTCTGGTCTGCAGGCATACATGGAGGCAGAACACTATATATAAAATAAATAAATCTTAAAAAAAAAAGGGTGGTGTTGATGGTGTTTGATCTATTGCTGTGTAGAGGGAAAACAGGATTACAAATTGCTGTGACTTGTGTCTGATCTGCCAAACCCAATTGCAGTGACCTTGCAGAGCCACCATTTGTATTCGAGTTGGCAGCCATCAAACTAAATGGGTAAGATGTACACCAGTATTTCTGAACAAAACCTAAATATTCTTCTTTCTACAGTTTGTTCAAATCGATATCTACTTTGTTTTTGCTTCAACTGATAGCCTCCTCTTCCAGTATTTGTTTTTTTATCTCTTACAAAGTAGAGAAAGGGATACCATAGTTTTATCTCCATCCACAGAAAGGGTTTTCTCACTTTAAAAATGCCTCTAAAGGTTGTTAACTGTATATCTTCAATTGTATGGGGATTTATTCCTCCAAATTTTATAACTGTAGTATATGTAAGCTTTTACTTTTAACCCTATGGTGTCCAGAGCAAGATCGTGTATTCTAGCAAGATTTGGGGCCATCAGATGAAGAATTATTAAGTTTTAGGTGAGTTCATTGGGACTCACTGGTTACTTGCTCAATACATTGCCTCCCTCAAGAATGAGCATTGTGTTAAGTAAGGTTATCTTGATAGCCGAACAAAGGTAACTCTGAGGATTTTCTTAGCCAAGATAAGGATCAGACATATTAATTAGTAAATTATAATGTGAAGTTAAGAATCTGAGTGCCCTTGAAGGCATCTGGTGCTAAGCTGATCAGTATTGCTTCGACATGATTACTGTTTTAGTTTCCTGATACACAGTCTTGAGTTTACATAAGGGATAGGATAGAAAATCTCCATGCCTTCAATTTTTACTTGGATTCCACTAAGAGGGAGATAATCTAGAAATGCTTGCATTTTTATAATTGGGAAGAAAAGTGCATTTTTACCTATGATATGATCTTAGGGATAGAACCAGCAATGACTCTACTCCTCCTCTTCAGCAAGATCCTTGAATTTTCTGTATGCTAATATAAACATATCCTAGAAAATTGCATTATTTAAATTATTGTCCTGTGGTATCAATGGAAGGACATACTCAGAAGGGATCCTTTTTACTAGCTGATCTTGATTATGTTGGTAATTTGCTTTGTGTGATATTTCCATAAATGTATGTTTTTACTGTATTCATCCCCATCACCCTCTCTTCTCCCCACCTCGCTCATCCCTTCTTCCTAGCCAGTCCTCCTTCTGTTTTTGAATATTTTTATTTGGATGTAGTTAGTTCGCTGCTATGAGCCTATGAGTACACAATGTTGGGTGGAAGACAGCAGACTCTAACCCTAATCGCCTTGTATTACCTGACTCTGAGCTGACATAGATGTAGTATTTATGGCTGGACATGCAACAATCATTTATTTGCAGAATTCTGGCCAGTTATTGTTCTCTGTGGTTATTCTGACCTACTGCAAAAAGAAGTGTCTCTGATCAAGGCTGAGAGAGCCTCTCAGATCCACAGGTACAAACGAGTCTGTAAAGCTATCTCATCACGTCATCTTGATGGCGCCAGAAAAACAACAGCAGCAGCTTCCTCAGTAAGACACAGGACTAGGTTTACACTACACTCCCAGACACTAATCCTCTCACTTGGATCACTCCTCACGTCTAATCAGAAAGGATTAAGTTACTCCATAGCATGCATACACTATTATACCAGAGAGCACACCACACTTGGCTAGCATAGCACACAGGAGCTCCAACTGGGTAACTTTGTTGATGGCTTTTCTCCCTCATTACCCTGTGCGGTTTGTGGGCCTTCATGGCTCTGATCTTAACCAAGAATTCAGAAAGAGGGAGCCCACCTCTAGCATGTGGTCATTTAGTAACCTATTGCTTCTAGAAACAGCTTTCTCCACTCAGGCAAGAGGCTTCCATTCACACTCTAATTTTCCTTTACATTTTAGTTTTTAACTAGTTTACAAATGTAATTTTTTTCCTGCATCACTAGTTTTGGTAGACCTTTTACCCATCCCTCCTCTCCCTGGTCACCCAACCCTGACATCTTCACTTAAACCTGTAGGGGAAAGAAAAATAAAGTCATAGAACAAATTTTTCAGCTAAAATATGAAACAGCCATTTGGGTATGAGCACTGAAAGTTTTGATGCACTAAAGGAAAGGTTCTACTGTCTAGAGGCTTTATTTGTTCCTCACTTTACTTCTTCTCTATTTTCAATATGGCAGTCGTTTGTTAATTTTTTTTCAAATTATATTTCCACACCCAGAGATGTGAATGGCAATACACATTTATTAAAATACTGTGTCCATGTCAGGCCTGCAGTTTCTACAGTCAGGGCACTATTTCTGACATTTACAAGTCTTGGAATCTTTGTGAGTTCGCGTAACTATATCAGATGTGCCTCAGTTTTCTTATCTTTAAAATGGGAGTAGTAGTAGTAGGTTGAATCAGCCCTTGCATGTCTTGCAGTAAGTATTCACAATTAATAAATTAGCTCTTATTACCCCCTTCATCTAAGGCATTTTTTACACAAAACCATATCAAAAGGAAATCAGAGCTGTCCATATAAACTGAAACCTTTGCAGCTTAGAAGTATAGCTTAAAAAACAAAGGACACTTTCATTTTGATATTTGCATTCAACAATTGTTTATCGTTCAAATAGTATTGATGCAAAGCATGCCTATGGATGTATTAATTTCAGATGCTAGTCACTCTGCCCTGTGGAATGTGACGACGTGGCTTTCGGCAGAATGTTAGCGTGATGAAGAATTCGAGTCCAGGTACTAAGGGATGCTTTCTGAAGAGCTGGTTCTTTCCTGCAGCACATCTTTTGAGTAAGGATGAGTGAATGGTTCTGAAACTCCTGCAATGTGATAATCACCGGGAGTGGACTGCTTCAACATCTTGGTGTTTCGATTTCTTGATAAATCAATCTCCAGACTCGTCTCATTCACTGAGCGAGGCTACTTACCTGTTCAAAGTACATCACTTTTGTCCACCAGTTTTCATATTGGCTTCCTGTCAGGGTTCCCATTGATTTTAAAGTTTTATCGTGGACGTTTAAAGCACTTAATGGCCTGATACCTTCTTATATTAATGATTTGCTTATCCCCACAGGACAAGAATAAATTTTGAGATCTTCTTCGGCTAGCAGGATATCAGTCTTAAATGTCACCTTGAGAATTAGAGTGGAAGGGCTTTTTGCTTTGTGTTCATTTATTTTTGAGATCAGATAAGGCATCAGAAAGAAAATGGCACGTATCTTCGAAAGGTCAGCAGCGCACATTGGGAAATATGATATATCAAGACCTTTGGTTTGTCAAATTAATGCATCTTCTCAAATTCTTGAATAATGTTTGCAATGTACCAAATTAAATTATCAGATTTCTCAGAAAAGTTATGATGGAAAACTAAATCTATGAAATCTATTCATGCACATACATATTACTTTATTTCAGTCTTACCTACCATGTTGAAAAATTAACATTTTACTCTTAAAAATGGATTATACAGAAAATCTACTGCAAATAATATAAGGTATAAAAGAGTATTTTCAAAATGTTGAGTGCTAGAAAAGTAACTGATAAGCCTAATCTTACCGAATTTTATTCTCTTAATGACTGTCATCATGAAAATTTCCCAAAGAGAATTCAGAATGGCTCTTTGCCACTCTGTCATCTTTCTCATTTTTTTCTTCCTTTAGCAGCACAATGGGATTTCTTCTAGTACATAGAAAAGTTAGGAAACTCTTTAAGTTATATGATATGGTAAAAATCAAATAAAATATTTTTTCTAGGATGTTAGGTCTGTGAGTTAAGACAATTTTTGTGTCATATGCATGTGTATTTGCTCATGTTCATGTGTGCACATGTGTATGTGCATGTGGATGCTGGAGTCTTATGTTGGGTGACTTTATCTACATGTTCTATCTTTACTTAAGATGTTTTCACTGTTAAACTTGTTCTTGAACATCTTATACCTAAGTATAATGTATTCTGATTGTTCCCACCTTCGTTTGTGTCCCTTCCCCTACTTCAACCCCCTCTTCTCCTCACAAATCTTTTTTATTATATTCACATGTTTTGTTTTGACTAGAATATCTGGCCAGCGAGCTCCAGGGATACTCTTGTCTCTGCTTCTCCAGCACTAGGATTAATGAATTCCTAACAAAAAGGCAAGCTCCCTAATCTGCATGTAATTCATGTAAACCTGGTTACATGGGCACCACGTAGATAGGGCTTTTAGGAGAGTGAAGAGAAGCAAGAAAAAAGTCATGTTCACCCACTAGTTTTCTCCCGCTGACTGAGAACACAGATAGAAACATTTTAAGCTGCTGAATGTCTTATTTCTTTAAGTCCCTCCTTGGCAGTGACAGGTGTCTGGATTTTTTTGTTGGTGCTCAGGATCCTCATGATTGAGTCTTTGACCCAATCCTTCAGTCTTTGCTGACAAGTCAAACCAAAATAAGAAAGATGGGAGAAAAAATATTGTGAAATGTTATATTTATTCTAAAGATATTATTTCTTACTGGGAGGTGGTGGCACATGCCTTTAATCCCAGCACTCGGGAGGCAGAGGCAGGTGGATCTCTGCAAATTCGAGGTCAGCCTGGCCTACAGAGCGAGTTCCAGGACAGACTCCAAAACTCCAAAGCTACTGAAAAACCCTGTCTCAAAAAAAGGATACTATTTCCCGATTATCTTCCCATTAGGAAAAAAAATCAACCTTTGCTAAAGAAGAAATGCTAATAAGCTTATTCAATTAGTAATCAAAGGAAAGCAGAAAACGCACTAAAATATAAGAAATGCCACTTTTAATTTTACTTTCAGAAGAAAAAATGTTACAGGAATTCAGGACAAGGCAAGACTTCTAGTTATTAAGCAATTCCTATAAATTTGGTTGCATGAATGCCATAAATTAGGGGAGAAGATAAAAATAAAAAAAGAAATATTTTTTAAAACAAAATTAGCTATCTCATTCCTTTGAATTTCTGAGTAATCTTTGGAGGGGAAACTTCTCTACACTTGATAGTCCTAGAGGTTTACAGCATGAGAAATGTTGTGGGGACCGTGGTAAAATCCTATGTTGCTTCTCCTTCTTCTGGATAAGGAATGAGGGAAAGCTTTTAGAAGAAGTGTCTATATCTTGTTGCTGAATTCTTTTAAAGTTGGTGTCTTTAGGACTTCAGGAATGTTTTCCTGGGAGCTAGAAGATAACTATTTTAGTCTAACAACATATTGAAGGTGTAATTAATTGAGGGCACTAAACTATGTATACTTATAGAGAATGTACTTTAACACACGTGTAAAGCTCTAAGTTCATTATCACAAAAATAAATGTAATACTATTTGGAAGTGATACAGTCTAAAATGATACAGTTTAGAGCAGTGGTTCTCAACCTGTGGGCTATAACCTCTTTAGGGATGGAACCACCCTTTCACAGGGTTCACATATCAGATATCCTGCATATCAGATGTTTAAATCATGATTCAAAACAGTAGTAAAATTACAGTATTGAAGTAGCAGTGAAATAATTTTATGATTGGGGTCACCATACCATGAGAAACTGTATTAAAGTGTTGCTGCATTAGGGAGGTTGAGAACCACT
The DNA here is from genome assembly GCA_025134845.1 of Neodon shergylaensis. NCBI lineage: Eukaryota > Metazoa > Chordata > Mammalia > Rodentia > Cricetidae > Neodon > Neodon shergylaensis. The sequence goes on from JABTXL010002720.1 coordinate 2,728,246, forward strand.
GGTTTTGACTTTTAATTATTTTTCACTGATATTAATATTCCATTTTGTGATAAAATATTTGTGTGTATTATGAAATCTATATTCCTATGTTGGGCATGCTTGGGATGATTGCACTTGGGGACTATTAAAATATAAACATTTATGAACACTTGTATACAGTTCTTCCATTTTCTGTATGCATATACGTAAGACTGTGGTAGTGGTGACATATGGTAGATATGTATTTGAACATTTTATGATAGCTGTCATATTTATTGAGTTTTGTTTTAGGCCATAAAATTTCTTCTTTCTTGGTAAATATTTTAAAGTACTTTAACTTTCCTTGGGTGAACCATTGAAGAGACACCAAGTGGGTGAATTTCCTGGGAATGAAATTCAGGTTTTATATTACTGATATTAATCTTCGTGAATACTTAGTATGACAATAATTGAGAGAATAGACTGATATTTTCTACAGTAATTATGGATATGTCATTTCTGTCAGATTTTTTTCTCAAGTATATTGATGTAACATTTACATGCTTAGAATAGTGATATCCTCTGGATTCATGGAAGTTTTAGGTTTATGTAATATATTGGACTGCATTTTCTTTGTCTCAAATTAATGTAAATGATCTAGACTGCTAATTCAAAATAATATGGCAGTGCTGTGGGACAATGGTTTTACCTTGTAAACATTTGTTTCTTGTGCTTGTTTAATAAAATACTGATTGGCCAGTAGCCAGGCAGGAAGTAGAGGCAGGGCAATGAGAACAGGAGAATTCTGGGAAGAGGATTCTACAAGCTGCAGTCCTGATCCACACAGAGCAAGCAAGATATGACTGCCTTGCCAAAAAAAAGGCACTGAGCCACGTGGCTAACAGGGACAAGAATAATGGGCGAATATACCTTATAAGAGTAAATAAGAAGCCTGAGCTAATGGGCTAGTCAGTTTATAACTAAGACCTCTGTGTGATTTCTTTGAGACTTAATGGCTGCAGAACCAGGCAGGACAGAAAACCTGGGTCAACATGACAGGTTTTTGTTTGTTTGGGTTTTTTTTTATCATCATCTTACTGTCTTAATTTACTCTTCTGCTTCCTGTGACAAAATATCCTGATAAAAGCAATGGAAGGGAGAAAATTACTTATTTTTGGTTTATAGTTCCAGGGTACAGACATCAAGGCAGGGAAATTGTGATGGCAGAAGCCCAATGGAACTGATCACATTGAATGTATGCACAAGCGGCAGGCAGTAATGAACCTGTGCCCCTACTCAGCCCTCTTTTTCCCATGACAAAGTCCATATCTTCAGGCAAGCATTAGCGCTTCTTATAATGGGCAAGGTTTCCCACCCCAGTTAAAACAATCAAAATAATCTCCCACAGGATGTGCAGAGATCTGTCTCTAGTGTCATTCTAGAGTTTGTAAGGTTAGCAACACTGACCATCACTCTTAGTTGCAGTGTAGAGACATCTTCATCACATATATGATTAGCAAATATTTAGATGAACTAATCTTTATTAATTGATGAATTTATACCATTTATATTTAATATGATTAGGATAATAATAGTTTAGGTCAGATATGTGGCCATTTTCTCAAATCTATTTTTTGGTGTGTATATGTGTGTTTCTGTTGCTTCAGACTGGATACCACTGATATATCTATTTTGTAGTATTTGTTGGAATGGCCATCCTTTCACTGGTTGCTTTTGTGTTATCACAAATACCCATCTGCTTTTGTTAGATGCTTGATTAAGGTTTAACACTTGTTCTAATAAACCCCACCATTCTCTAAATGGTCAGTTTAGAAAATTTGGGCTCTAGAATTTATAATTTAGGGTTTAACATTCTATATCTCTAAGTTTTTCCTCATCTATTTTGTCTTTTGCTTCCACTGTTTCTGAGCATGTGGTAAAGGGGGTGATCAGGCTGCTCCCCTTCATGCAGTCAGGAGTCAGAGAGGCAAAACGTGACTGGAGACATTGTCTGAGTTTTTAGGACAGGTCAATAGTTATCTACTCCCTCCTAACCACTCATTCAACATGAACTCATCAGTGATGAAGCTGTCATCCTCAATATCCAATCATCTCTCAAAGTCTATTAACTGGCAACCAAGCCTTCTGCGTGAGAAGTTTAAGGATACCAACAAGAGTAGCATGTCTCTTGGGAACTCAGTTCCTTTAGGGCTCATTTTCTCTCGCTCTCATCTTTTGCTCTGCGTGGGAAACTTTATTTTTCTACTAGATTCAATAGGTGCTGTAAATATTTACCTCCTAATGGAACACAGAACTACTCGATTTTCACCAACTCCATTATGCTGTTACTTATTGAGTATGAGAATATGAGTTTCTTTTGCATTGGTTTTTATCGAAAGCCTCATAAAAGCAATGGGGAATTCTGAATGAGGACTAATTCAGAGAGGGCATGCTGCACAGCAAAGGAATACACACTTTACTCCATGGCCAGGGCCTCTTCTTTGATGGCCACAAGTTTTTGATACACCTAGTATTATTCATCTTTTTAAGTTTCACACATAAAATTCTACCTTTCTTTCTGCTTTATTTTCTGGTGCTTCATAGTTAGTAAACATGTATGGCTTCTTAGAGATTCGAATGTTTACAATATGATGTGAACCTTGTCATTTTCTATAATGTACCCATAACCAATCTGCTTTTAGATATTTCTCACCAAGTGTAAATACTTGGAATTCTTTGTGAATACAGAACTATCGTTCAGTTTCACAATGTAGAATTTGATTGTTTTCTCTAAGCAGTGCATTAACAGAGGGCACGAGCATATTCCTAGATGAACAAGGTAGAGCTTCACTAAAAAGACTGCAAGTTCTGACAACTTTCATATTTCTATATCACTTTAAAACCAGGATCATGAAGGACACCCAACACAATGTGAGGAACCCAAAGCCTAGGAATCATCTAAGACTGATGATCCTCATATCCATAGAAAGCTGGCTCAAGGATCACGTCATTGGGAGAATGGTGAGAAGAGAAAGCTGGAGAGCTCTTCATGAGATTTGTGCTTGGAGATCAATTTAATATTGCTCATGAGGTGCCATGATAATTAAGTATTTTTAAGGCTAATTCAATGGCCTTAGTCATGTTCAAAAACTGACCAAAGTATTTCGAGATACTCTTGTTTAAAGTGATCTTGAAGAAGGGGGTATTTGCTTGCTGGAACTTGAAGGAGAGGGAAATTTTTGAACATATAACACTTTCATTTATGTTTTGAGAATTTTATCCATGTCCATAAAGTATTTTGATCATTTTTGCTACCTACTCCTTCCCAGAATCACCCTGCCTGCCCTCATACCTTCAGGTTATCATTTGGTTTCCATTGTCCACTGAGTCTAATTTGTGCAACTCATGAATGTGGGACTATCCGGTGAAGCATGGTGGACCTAGCAGGGTGATACACCCTTAAAGAAAACTGACTCTCCTGCCTCCAGAAGCTATCAAGGGTCAATAACTCCTTACTCAGAGGTGGGGCCTAGAAACCTTTTCCCCTTCTATGATGGAGGGTTGACTGCCTTCATCTGGTGCAGGTTTTTTTGCATTGAGATCATGAATAAAGTAGTCCAGTCATGCACAGACTGGCTCAGCCCAGTCCTCTCTGGCCTTTGCTTCCTACAACCGTTCTGCTTCCTCTTCCACAGTGGTTACTCAGTCTCACCAGGGTGACTGTGCTATCGATGTATGGAAAGCAATGAGTCCCTCAGGATCTAGGATTATTTCTAGCTTGACTTTTCAAGTCTTCTCATTTACCCAACAGAAAATGCATCTTACTTTCAGCAGTAAGAATCCAGAATTTGACACAGCCTCTCACAAATCAACTGTTTCTTTCCTGACATTTCAGGAGCCAAAGACAGTGAGTCTTTGAACTATCTCGGTTATAAATGTTATACTCAGAACACATTCCACAGATCTAGATGAAAATATGTTTACATGATATGTTGTCAGGATATAAATTTCGTCTTCAGTGTTTTAGGTACTGAATTTAAATTCATCAAAGCAAATGTTATACATTTAACTATTTTAATCACCACTAAAGCATTTCGTGGCATAAGCGAAAATCCATAATGTGTTTATTTTAAAAAGTAGAAACAATTCAGACATGCTATTAGCCTGTGTAAGGTATCTAGAGGCTATTCCACATAGATTTTATGGGGCTTATGCCTTGGGCATTTTTGTGACTAAAAATTCAATTTTATCTTTCACAGTTTTGTGTTTAAAAGACAACTAAATGACTCTTACATGAGAAGCCACTGGAGTTGAAATCTTTAATATCAATCACTTTAAAAGTAAGGTTGTATCTGGTAAAAGATTTATCAAGGGATGTTTATAACTTCCTTGAATTTTTAAAAAAGTTTCATAAAGTCTTTTGTTTACAACACTTTTCCATTGCTTCATTCCTGCTCATTTCATATCTTATGGCTGCTGTTTTATATAGAAAAGCCTCCTTAAAGAATGTCCTTAATAAAATGTAAGCCTGCATGTCAAGCCAATGAATAATAGTGGATTTTCTTCCTGAAAATGCATTATTTCTGAAGTGCATCTACATTTATAATATCATGTCTTATTGGTATATGGAGTTCCTTGCCAAATAGAAGAGCACACACAGGTGTAAGACCTGAGATTTATGTGCAGTTTATAGTATGGTCTGATGCACAGTGCCTTGGGGAAAGGAACTGCTCTTATATCTTCTAATTTCAGCATTAAATTTATTTCATAATGCATCCTGAATAATCTTACAATTCAGAAGAAAATAAATGTGCACTTTGAAGAAACATAGTCTTGTTTATCACTGTTGGCTTCTGGAAATATATGGAGTTTGGGGCAGAAATTACCACTTCTCAAACTGGGTTGTGTTGAGACACTGGTCTTCAAAGTGGAGTTAATGGAATACCTACTTCAGTCAGTAAATTTGATCAAAACACAAATGTCTGGGCTCATTGCAGAAGCTTAATCAGAGGCCAGTGTGGGAGCTGAATCAGAGGCCATGGTGGAAGTCTTGTACTTTGTGTTTAATTAAGCTTTCTGGGTAAAGACAAGACATGAACCATCTCCCTGATTTATTTCCACATCAAATAACAGTTTCACTTAGAAGTATGAATACCTGTAATTTCATATGAAGATGCTAGAAAATTGTGCTATGGACAGTACCTTGGGTATTTAGAATTGCAAGCTCACAGTGAAGAGGAGAGTGTATTCTTTACACTTTAGATGTGATAGCCAGTGTCATGCTGGCTACATTTTCACATAAGAAGATACTTAGTTTATAGATGTTGTCAGGGGTATTCAATAACTTGACCAAAGTTACACAGGTATTAATCAGAAAATTAAAAATTAAGTAAAGTTACTTCAAACTATTATCACTCTCCAGGGCTGAAGCTTGAATGTGGCAGCAAGAGAGGTGGAAGAAATGATCATAGTTGGACAAAGATCCATTCTAGATGATCTATGTTTGCTTGTCATTTGCTAGAACGCCTTGACAGTTTCAGTTCAGATGAAGACAAAGAAGCTGAGCCATTTATAGTACATATTGACTCATGGATTTACATGTCTGTTGCTCAGTGACTTCCATGTTAGATGTCCATAGAGGGCCATACATGGCTTGAACAGAGCACGTTCAGTGTCTTCTCCCGTGGAACTCACGTGGAGAAGTCGACGTACATCAGAACTTACCTAAGTGTCACATGAGAAAGTCAGGAGAGAACCCTACTTTAGTTTCAACTTAAAAAGCGTCGAGAGAGACAAGTGAATCTCAAACCATTGTATAAAACATCAGAATGGAGAATGGTCATGATAACATTTCGCAGAGGCAGTAGTGAAAAGGGATAAGATGAAAGCATGACTCTAGGGAATTTGAAGACCAGTGTGGCCAGCAAGGCGAAGTGACAAAATGATATCATACAACATTTGTAGCCAACAGCCAGCTCTTTGATCTTAAAGGATCATGATCCTATGTAAAAATAAAGATGAAAGAATATGAGGGAGTGAACATGTATACAAATTAAAAATATTTATCTATTTATGTATGAGTGTTTTGTCTGCATGCATATCTAAACACCACATGCATTCAGTGCCCATAGAAACCAGAAGAGGTCATCAGATACACTGGGACTGGAGTTACAGATAGTTTTGAGCCACTGTATAAACTAGAAATTGAATCTGGGTCCTATGGAAGAGTAGCCAATACTCTTAACCTTCAGACATTATTCCAGTCCCAGAGCCCAGAGGTGTGAGCATACATACACACACACACACACACACACACACACACACACACACACACACGTGAGCTTTATACTGTAAGGCATAGGAGAGACATAAGGGTGATACCCTGTAGAATACTTTCTAATTTTCTATTTTCAGCAACTATTTGAACAAAACAACATGCCATCTGTTGAAGAACAAAGGAGAATTAAAGAAGAATGGGGAGAAAATCAGAACAAAAACTACTTCCATTTTAATATCTGGAACTACAGGAGCTCCCGTGTGGAGACAGTGCAAAATGAGAAACAAAACAAAGCAAAACAAACAAACAAAAAAACCCTCCAAAGGTGAAGAAAAACAGAAGGAGAGAATTAGTAATATGGAAAACTAAAAGGGTAGGGGACAATCAGCAGACTGATGATGCCATAGCAGCCTGGAAGAAGAAGGCTCCAAGCATGGGCTGGTGGTTTATGGTGAAGAGTGTTTCATAGAGAACTGGTAAGAATGAAGGCTGCTCTCCACATGGTCAAAAGCAATGGACTGTTTTCATCTTAATTCATAGTTCAACATCTTGACAGAGAATCAGGCAAAGTGTGGATATGAATAAACAGAAGAGGTAACATTTTAGAGACAGAATGTGTTAGCATCTATTCTTGTAACAATGTAACAAAATGTGAGAATGATGAGGTTGGAAGATGAGAAAAGAGAAAGTCAAGGTCTTCAGAAGATAAGGGCAGGTAGAGGACCACTGGTAATAAGATGCCTTTCTAACAGGAGAGATTAATACATGAAAATAATGAGGAGTGCTCATTGATTTTGCTACATGTTAGATCTTTTTCTGATATATGTGAATAATTTTGTTATGATATATTTCTTGAATTGATGCAACATATTATTAACTTTGTAAGGCTGACATAGTTACCAGCGCTACATATCACCTGCAAAAGGAATAAGCACCATGTTAGGTCCCAGAGATAGTAAATGTTGAAATGGCATTGACCCAGAGGGTGAACTTAATACGGATCAGAAAGTTAATGATGGTTTGCTTCCTATTGATTACTTCCTGTCTGATCACTTCCTCCTACAGGAGGCACAAACCAAAGTTGTGAACTTAAAGGTATAGGCATGGTGCTAAGAACGGCAAAGAAAGATTTAAGAATAAATAAAACACTAGTTAGGAAAAATTGGAGAGCAATTTGGAGATACTGGATAGGATTCTCATGCAAAATTATTTACTTGAGTTTTGTGAGGAAAGCAATATAGATAGCACACTTCCCGGTTGCATGCTTGGATCTCTATCTCTAGTCTTCTGAACTAGACATGACACAGATGGATGGGCTTATTCAAGGCTACTGTGTTTCAGGTGTTATTTTCTTCTGGAACTTAAGAGTGTTTACAAAGAATAGCAAATCAGTGGTGTCAATGTACACCTCTCCACATTTTACCCACTTCTTGTTAGGTTACTGCAAGGAATCACTAAATTTTGCTGGATAAGCAAAAAATTAATAATGGTATATATCAAATTGTGATTCCATAGGATTAAAATCAGTAGGAAGTGTTTAAAGGAGAAAATGGAAATATGTTGCACTGCTTATTACCTGTAAAAGAATAATATCTCATGATCTCAGAAGTACTATAGAGCCTTCTAATTTACAACAGTATGTTCTGAATTTACTTCCAGTGTGCAAATCTGCCAATATTCTGAGTCATATTATGCTCCTGGTACATAGCTGACATTTCCTGTATTTCTTCCAAGACATTTAACTTTCAAAGAAAACTGAATTTCCCTACAGCTTTATCTGTTTTTCCCATTAATCTTTATTTTCTTGAAACTATATTCATTGTTAATGGGGACTAAGGAAGTTACAATTTCATGGAAATTAATGTTGATTAAAATAGATTTTCTATCATTGATATAGGAAAGACATGATCCATAATTGCTGATAAAATGTAAGCAGCAGCCATGTGTAAATTGATTTCTTAAAGGGAAATGCGCTGGGTTAAGGTCACTATTTCTAACATGCATCATTCATTACCCATGCTGACAGTACACTGCCTATTCAAAGTTATCTCAAAGCCAGAAACAAATAAAGAGCTAGCCTAACCTGGGGAGGAATGTAGTTGATTAGCATTTTTACAGGTTCTTGCTAGTAAAGTTTCACTAAATGAATCTGCATGGGAATGGCCTTGAATAGATAATTTTTCTACCTACCTTTCATGGCAAGATCAAGGATTATGAATTTTACAGCCATAGACAGAATTAAATTTATTTTATTCCAGTCTCAGATACAAATTTATTTTTTAGTTTTATGCAAAATCAGCTGCTGTATATTATATGTAAATGTTTTTATGACTGATGACTGTATTATAATTATAAAGGAGAATAAGAAATCAACATGTAAAATTTGGGAAGAGCATATCTCTTGGATACTGGAGTTTATTCACACATCAGCATTCATTGTAATAAAATACAGTACTAGTATTGATGCTTGCATATTTCTATAATAAATATGGCTATTATTTTAAAATACCTAAATGTGTTGACAACAAATACCATATAAATTATGGTCTTTAACGGATGCCTTCACACTCATGCACATGTAGGTAACACTGCTTTTTGACTCAATGTTAATTAAAAAGGAAAAGGATATACATTTGCAAGAGGGAAATTGGGAAGGTTACAGAAGGAATGTGCACTGGAGAGGTGTGCATGGGTGAATCTGATCAAAACACATTGTGTACCTTTGTCAGATTCTTAAGAAATACTACAAAAAATTTCAAAACTAAAAAAATGAAAAAAATCAGATAACTTTGGAACTATCTTGACTTTGATAAAGACTGTCAGAAGTATTGTGGTGGAAGGAAAAAAATCTGAGGACTCTACAAATGAAACTCAAGAGAGTAAAAACTCAAGGGGAATAAAAAGTAAACTTAAGAACAGGTCTTTCCAAGATGATGGAAGACAAGCAACAAAAACAGAGCCCAAACCAAGAAGCAAAGTGCCTGAAGTCAGTGTGTCTGCAAGTTCAGCTAAGAACTAAAAGTGAAAATCAAACACGTTGATTAACCAATAAATCCTTGGGTATGACTAGCAAGTGTCACACATGCTACCATAAACTCCTCTCACAATGGGAAAAGATGATGAGAAATCCAGGGCCATGTGGACTTTATATCCCAATATATAGAGAGAATAAATAATAAACACAAGGACAAGGTAAACTGTTGGAAAGTAATAAAGTCCAGGAGGAAATGAAGCAGAAAGTAGGGTAAGGAAGGACGGATGGAAGCGAATAAAAACAGAGAGAGTCGTAACCCAAGCAGACTGACCACAACAGGCCCCGGAGACCAAGCAATGGAAATTCTGTGAGGCAGAAAGTGTGAATAGTGTTATATATATATATTAATTCCAGGTTAATAGGTTAATTCTTCATATTGCTTCATTGCCTTCTTAAAAGCAAAGTAAAAATATATTGCCATAGTGTTCAATTTATTTAAATATGTCATAATTACAAACAAGTATCAAGAATAACTGAATATATTATAGTACATAAAGAGGCCAGCAGAATATTTAATAGGGCAACCAAGCAAAAAGTGGACAGACTCACCCTTCTTGATAGATGCATTCTATATTTGGTTCAAAACTAAAGCCACACCCAATCCTACATGTCAGTATAATGTATGCTTTTAATGGCAACATGTGTATTTAAATTTTCAGACAATGCAACTATTTGAGTCATTGATTCCAAATAAAATCAAGTCTTGGTACTTGATTATTGAGAATGAGTTTCTTTTTCCTATCACTATCAGTATGACTATAGAGAAATAAGTCATTTCTTCAAAATAATTAACCAAAATTTTAGTAATAATTAACTAAAATTAAACAAACTTTCTTCTTTTGATGACAAACTTCCTCTACTTATTTTTCCAATGACTCAGTAACACTTGGATCCTAGTCTAATGATTATGTAATAACCACATTAGAAATATTTTGAGTGGCAATTAAAGTTATAACATTACAGTAATAAGGTTGATTTATCATGAGCACTGCTAATATACACAAGTTTCTGAGAAGGGGCATTCCTAATAATGATGAGTGAAGGGCAGCAATGGTTTTTATTGAGTGGCTATTTGTTAGAACACAGCCCTTGGTTACAGAATTTCTAATCAGATTCTTATTGTTTTCTTGGTCACGTATGACATAAGGCATGGGAAAATAGAGCAAAGACAGATGAATCGAAGAGCCATAAATGCTTTTATCACAAGCAAGGCTCATCTTAGTTTTGGGGGGTATGCATGTACATGCATGTATATAATATTCATGTGTATGTGTTCATGTATGTATGTGGGTCAGTGGCTACATGTAAAGGAGACAGCTTGACTGCCAAGTGTTTTTCTCTCACTCCTTGGCTCATATTTTGAGATGAGGTCTCTTATTGAACCTGGAACTTAAACATTTGTCAAGACTAGCTAACTCCCCAACAAGTTTGAGGGACCGTCCTATTTGTGCCTCGCCATTGCTGGAATTATAGGTGCATCATCACACCCAGTTTTGGTGTAAGTTCTGCAAATCTAAACTCAGGTCTCTCTATTGGCATGGTGGACGCTTTACTGACAGCCATTTCTCCAACCCTGTGCATTGAATTTGAAAGGGAACACCTGTGTGGGGCAACCCCTTCAGATTCTAACCATTTCCATTTCTCGTTACCTGACACAGTGTTCAAAAGGCATGGAATTATTAAGTGATTAATTTCCTTTCTGAGATTTTGAATGTGTATGCTACTCAGAATGAAGTTTTTAGCAACTCCTTTAAACTGAAAATACAGAAAGAAATGTACATGTATCTGAGAGATGCTATCTTTATCATAGGCATCCTGTTACATGATTAATAAAAACCCAGAGACAGAAATTGGGGTTCAATCTGAAGGTCAGAAAGGCAAGTCAGCCAGCCACTGGATCTTACATCTACCTCAGTCCGAAAAATTCTGATCCTGCCTCCAGGAATGTCAGAATGAGACTGTGTCTGAGAGCTGTTTCCTCCCATTTTATATTCTTCTCTACTGCTGGGATTAAAGGCGTGCACCACTACTGTCTGATTTCAGTGTGGCTACTGTGATTAAAGGTGTGTGTCACCACTGCTTTGTCTGTAAAGCTGATCAGTGTGGCTGCTTTACTCTCTGAACGTCAAGCAAGCTTTTTTTTAATTAAAATACAAATTAAATATCATTACATTCTTTCTTTTTGTCTAAAACAACAAAAAGAAAGACTAATTAATATAAGAAAACTGTATACAATAATTACAATAACTATATACAATATATTCAGGCAATAAATACATCAACAATATCTAGTTCATTTGCATTTGACAAATTCAGAGAAAAGACTCCATATCTATCCTATCTTGTTGAGTCTTGCTGAGATTAAAGGAGTGTGCTGCCACACCTGGCTACTCTATTTCTTTTTTAAGGACATTCTCTATCCTATGTATATTTTTAAACATACTATAAACTATTCAGAAATTTTTATCTTTTTCTGTCTGAATCTGTTTTTACTGTATATCTCTACCTTTTTCTTTAGTCTGCTAAGCAGAATGACTAGGTTTAAAGCTGAGGCTTTGGTGTCTGGCTCTGCCCATCTTTGGGTTCCTGGGAGTTCAGTTTCACTGGGGAGGTACAAGCAGGAGTCACATTTAAAGCCACAACTCTGTGGAGTTTCTAGATCCATGCCACTACCAAGAAGCCCGATGCTGGCCATGCATAAACCCCATTTAAATGTTTGGTGGCAGACCCTCTTAAGAGCTGTGAGGTCTTTGCTGCTGACACTGAGTTAGGAAGCCACTCTTAAAGGAGCTTGCCTCTAGCAAACAGAGCCTACCTGAGAAAATGTTGCTACCTAGAAGCCACACTTAACTCTATTCTTGACTGTCTAGAATCATTTTTAACACTTTCTCAAGGTTTATGTGAAAATTATTTCCAAACACTGAGCGCCATTTGTTGCATGCTTAATAAAAACACAGAGACAGAAATTGGGGTTCATCCTTAAGGTCAGAAAAGCAAAACAGCCAGTCATTGGCTCTTACCTCTACCTCAGTCTGAAACAGCAATCCTGCCTCCAGGAATCTCAGAATGAGACTACGGTGAGAGCTGTCTCCTCCCGTCTTAAATTCTTCTCTTGCACTGGGATTAAAGGTGTGCACCACTACTGCCCAGTTTATATGGCAAAATAGTGTGGCTACTGGGATTAAAGGTGTGTGTCACCAGTGACTGGTCTGTAAAACTGAGCAGTGAAGCTGTTTTACACTCTGAACTTCAGGCAAGCTTTATTTATTAAAATACAAAGGAAATATTACTACAGCATCCTTTGTTGAAGAGTGGGAATTTAATTGGCTCTTAGACAACCTTCCTGATTTCTTTATTCCTGACCCTCAGAGGAACCCCTACAATATTTCTTCTATGAGACCAAAGCTGTACTGCTTAAGAATATTGATTGGGGGAGGGGGAGGGAAAGGGGAGGCGGCGGTGGGGAAGAGACAGAAGTCTTTAATAAATAAATAATTAAAAAAAAAAAAAAAAAAAAAAGAATATTGAGTCCTGCATGACGCGTATCTTTCCTAGAAACCAACAGTGCTGTTATGAATGCAGAGCTGAAGCCAGGTGAGTGACACTTTCAACTGTTTCAGAAGCAGTTTGTAAACAGCACAGTAAAATAACGGTGAGCGTTCAGTAACAAACACACAAAACAGACCTAACTGTAAAACAGCTATATTTCAGCCTTATCAAACTGGATTTAATTAGTTTGCCTTTTCGTCTACATGTGAAAAATTAAATGTCTTCCCTTCTCTGAATGAATTTCCCGCATAACTCTTAACATTTGAAATGTATTACAAAGTTAGTTGAATCTAGGACTGCCCCTTCTAGTAAATTTATGCCTAGATTGCCTTCAAATTAATTGCTATTGGAAGGGAAAATTATCCAGGAGGATAGTAATAAAGAAAGACACAAACAAGCTTCTCAAAAGAGCTATTTGTTGCTTGCTTATCACAAACACAAAAGGCCGATATAAACCTCAGAATCTTATTTATCTTTCTGTCACACAGCACTGCAGAATTACATCCACAAGTCCTCCAGTGGAGCACGGCTTAAGAACACAGAACATATGCTACTCACATATGAAGTGGTGGATATTGCTGTGGACTCAGGCTTATCCATACTGCCCTTGGCCATTTTCTTGAGCAAATTATGACAGCTACTATTTCAAATGTGACATGAATATCATAGTTGTGAGTAACTTTAAAAGATAACTTGGGAACCAGAGATTCCAAACGAATACAAGAAGGAAGGGTTTATGTTAGAACGGTATCAGGGTGATGATGTTTCTACTCAAACATGATGTCAGCGCTGATGATCACAGTGTAGATCAAATAAAGCTCAGCCATTGTCTGCTGGTCCACTAGCCAACACTGGGTCACTACCATGAGACTGACCTACTATTACATAGCAAATCATGTATTAATTTAATTTATTTGCTTATTGTTTCTCTCCTCACCAAAACTTAAGCGTTTTGAAACTAAGACACAGCTATATCTCCAAACCTGGAATATTGGCTGGGGCATGTTAGGGACTCACATTCAATTAATAGTTGACAAACAAGCAACAGTACAAAAATTAAAATCTCTCTCTCTCTCTCTCTCTCTCTCTCTCTCTTCTCCCTCTCTCATTTCAGAGACAGGGTTTCTCTGTGTGGCCATGGCAGTCCTCTATCTCGCTCTGTAGACAAGGCTGGCCTTGAACTCAGAGATTTGACTGCATCTGCCTTCAGAGTGCTTTTTGTGTGTTTTAAAGGTAACAGTTATTAAGGTTAATGGACTGCCTAGCCCTCGTGCATATGTACTCCCCTATTGCTATCATATCCCAGGAAGGACAGGTGTGCGCATGCCAAGTGACATCTTCAGGACATCAGTGACTTGAGAAGGTGCCATTGCTCTGTCATATGTCTCTCTGAGAAGTATTAAATGAAAATCTCATCCTGCTGTGTAGCTTTTGTAGTGACAGTCACAGAGGAGGAAGAAAGGAGACACTGCTTTTGTACTTTCCACAACTGTTTACATCTCATATTAGATAGACAGTTCGGAAAATACCTTTTCAAACTTTCAGTTTCTCTTTATTTTCTTTTTCTTTTTGTCCATTGATCAATGAAATTAAATTGAGGATCCAGACATAAATCCACATGCCTATGGAGACCTGATTTTTGATAAAGAAGCAAGAGATACACACCACAAAAAGGACAGTGTCTTCATCAAATGGTAGTGGCCAAACTGGATGTCTGAATGTAGAAGAATGCAAAGAGGTCCATAGTTATCACCCTGCACAAACTCAACTCCAAATAGATCAAAAACCAGAAATAATGAACCTAAGAGAAAGTGGGAATAGCTTTGAACTCATGGGCACAAGAGAAGACTTTCCGAACAGAATACAGATATTACAGGCCCCAAGAACAACAATTACTAAATGGGACCTCATAAACCTGAGAAGCTTCTATTTATCTTCTAGTTATATGTATAAAAAATGGACTTGTTGGTTGAGATTGCTGGGTTTGATCCTCGGAACCAGCAGCAAAAAAGGATAAAGAGGAGAAAATACATATATGTGTGTGTGTGTGTATGCATGTATATATATGTGTGTGTATATATTATAATATGTATAAGAGCCTTTGAATTCTACCTGTATGTATATAAATCAGTACATGCATACATACACACAATATATATAAACATATGAAAAATGAAAATTTCAATGATAATTATCTAATGTTTTTATGTTTCATTGTTTTTGCTAGTATTTTCTATTAAATCAAGATTATTTCTAAAGCCCAACTTTATTTTTGATATTTCCTTTTATGAACCACAGTTTCAATTTTCAACCAAATTGGGCACAAACTGCTCATCCTCCTGCCTCAGCTAGTAAAGGACCAGGAATGGTAAGACTACAGTACAGTACGACTATACAAAGCAATAGCGATTATTTTGTGTGTAATAAAGCAAGAAGGTAAGTGCAACCTTAAAAAGCCACTATGCATAGCTGAGGCATCCCCTTTAAAAAAATTACAATCAAAATGTCAAGTCACATTTGCCACATCCTAGCATAGACAGAATAATAAAACTCTATTTACTGTGAGTCATTTTCTCATGTCTGCTAAAACCCTCATTTTTCAGAATTCTTGTCAAGTGTTCTCTCCTCCATGACAACTCTTGATCATTCCAGCTAGGCAAAATAACACTTCCTTCCAGTTAGATGGCACTGGTAATCTGTGTCATTTCTAAGGAGTCTGTTTTATATGAACTTGCAATGCTATTATTTCCATTTGCAAATATGTCATTTAAGCATTTGGAGAACCACTCTTTTGGAATATCTTGAAACAGAAATGGTACCCAAAATATATATTAGCTGAATTTTTTCTTGAACAATATGGTGGTGCGAGACACAATAGGAAATGACACTTATTTTTACCCCTTAACATGGGTAAAATCCACAGTAAATTAGCATACAAAAGGACATTTTACTATTGGGATTAGTTAAACCAAAACCTATTTACAATGTGGGTTATTGGCTGTTCATGGCCACTAAGAGAAGAAGAAAGGTTTTTCTTTGTTGATGTGGTCTCTGGTAGTTTGATTGTGTCCTAGTGGATGGTCCCATATCCTTATACTTATGGACAGCATTACTTGGATTCAGTGGATTATTAAGAAAATATGAGGTTGTGAATGAGATATATTGAGGGACACAGGAGAGTGTTGTTGGGGTTTCTGTCCTGCCCAGTTCCCGCAATTGTTAAGTCCCAAAGAAATCACACAGAGGTCTACATTAGCTATAAACTGATTGGCCCATTAGCTCAGGCTTCTTATTAACTCTTATAACTTATATAATATATTATTAGCCCATTATTCTTGTCTATACTAGCCTCATGGCTCGGTACCTTATTCAGCAAGGCAGTCACATCTTGCTTCTTCTGTGGCAGGGCCAGGACTTTCCTGGCTTTCCTCTTCCCAGATTCTCCTGTTCCTGTTGCCCTGCCTCTACTTCCTGCCTGGTTTTCCTGTCTATACTTCCTGCCTGGCTACTACCAATCAGCATTTATTTAAAATATAATTGATATAATACAGACAATTGTCCCACACCAGGAGAGTTAGAGGAGGGCTGTAGGGAGTAGGTACCATCAAGATACATTGTATCTTACATGTATGAAAATTTCAAAGAATAAATAAAAACCACAAATACAGAAAAGAATAAATAAATGTCTATAGATTTCAGATAATATTCAAAGTATTTCCAAAATAGATGAATAGATGGTAAGTCTGGTTGCACTGGCTTGGCAAATGCTCGGGGTCTTTCTTAGGATGGTAAGGTTGATGGGCAATGCCCAACAGCACAGAACATGAGACTAGCTCAAGGAGTCCTGTGCTTGTTAAGAAGAGGCCAATTGAGTGGGATGCTACAGGAGGGTTATGAGCAACCATGTGAAAACAATGTAATCTGTTTATAAGGAGATGACCTACATCTGCATTTATAACAATATGACACCGCTGTGACCAAAAAGACCCAGGACATATCAAATCTCCTTTCATGAGCATTTATGTACTATCCATAACCAAATTCACTGCCTTGACCCTTGCCACTTTACCACACAAGTTCTGGGCAATATCTGTCAAATCTGCATATGATGTGGGAGTGTCATATATCAATCTGTTGGTTTCATTGGTTAAGTAATAAAGAAACTGCTTTGCCTGATAGGTTAGAACATAGGTGGGTGGAGTAAACAGAACAGAGTGCTGGGAAGAAGAAGAAGGGAAGTGAGCACAGACGCCATGCCTCCCCTCGCTAGGGCAGATGCAATGAAGCAAGCCGCTAGGTCAGATATGCTGAATCTTTCCCGGTAATACTGGTGCTACACAGATTATTAGAGATGGGTTGATCAGGATATGAGAATTAGCCAGTAAGGGCTACAGCTAATGGGCCAAGCAGTGTTTAAAAGAATACAGTTTGTGTATTGTTATTTAGGGGATAAGCTAGCCAGGCAGCTAGGAGCTGGGTGGCAGGAACGCACCCTGCAGCTCCTACTACATGCATATGAATTTATCAAGAAACCCCAGTCCTAGGAATTTACTGTCAGATATGATTCCATTAACACAAACATCATTATGCCAAAGGTAATAGACGCTCACATTATTTGTAACTGCAAACCACTAGAAAATGGCCAAATGTCCACACTTAGATTAGTTGAAAAGAAAAACATGGTGTCTTAGTTAGGGTTTCTATTGCAGTAACGAGACACCATGATTATGGCAACTCTTATAAAGGAAAACATTTAATGGGTGGCATACAGTTTCTGAGGTTTAGTCCATTATCATCACCCAGGGATATGGTGGCATGCAGGCAGACATGGTGCTGGAGCTGAGAGCCCTACATCTTGATCAACAGGGAACAAGAAGTGAACTGAGACTTGAGTGTATATGAGACTTCAAATCCCACCTCACAGTGACACACTTCCTCCAACAAGGCCATACTTAATCCAACAAAGTCACACTTCGTAATAATGCCACTTTCTATTAGTTTATGGGGGCCAATTACTTTCAAACTGCCACAAATGGTAAATAAACCCAATAGAACAGTGTTAGAGTTAGAAAATAATTGAGGCCGTATTTCATAAATTAATATGAAGTCATTTTTTTTAAAATTTGCTATTCATGAATAACAAATTGCAAAAAAATAGCACCATAGTACACTATTTGCTGCAAGACAGAAAATGAGAAGTATTGAAAACTCCTTGTGCTGCTTATATTGTCAGGGAAAACGCAGGGACCCGAAGATAGCAAAATTGGTCAGCTACAAACTGTGGAAGAGACAAGAGAAAGTGCAAAGGAATGGCATGATGTGTTATTTCTTTTCCAGTTTTACTTCCGGTGCTTGCTGATTTAGGAAGCAGTCGAAGATGGCTCAGTCAGAAGTTAGGAGAAGGAAAACCTGAAAGAAATCTGAAACAAAGGAATCCAACTGTGTGCCAGCTGAGTAACATTCCCTCATCAATGAAGAGAGAGAGGGCCTTGTCAACTTTATATGAGTAGAATGTTTTATGAGGTCGGAGCAGAATCTGAAGATACCAAAAACAAATTTTGAAGCCTCTCTTTCTTAACTAGATGCCTTAGTTTGCTTCCTGTCAATGCAATAAACAACATGACCAGAAGTGACAAAGTGGAGGAAAGGACTTATGTCATCTTACCATTTAGAGTCCACCAGGAAGGAAATTCGGGGCACCAACTTGGAGAGAGTAACTGAAACAGAGGTCACGAGGGAACACAGGTTACCAGTGTACCTTCCATGGTTTTCTCAGTTTGCTTTCCAAACAATCCAGGACCAATGCCCGGAGGTGGTACCGCCCACAGTGGGCTGGGACCTCCCACAGCAATCAGAAATTAAGAAAATGCCCCCACATACTTGGCTTCAGGACAATCTGATGGAGATATTTTCTCAGTTAGGGTTTTGTCTTCCCGGATGACTGAAAGGAATGGATGTTCTGGAGAAATGACACACCTTGGGTATGGGGCTGAAAGGAAGAAAGATGAAATGAAGACCCCTGGTTGTGTCAGAAAAACAAAGAAGGCCTGAGTGTCTCCAGTGACCAAACGTGGAACAATTTGAGTACAGAGAAATCCAGATAACACCTGATATGAATCATTGAATAAAGAGTGATCCCTACACAAATACTACCGTTCAGTATATAAATGTTTCTAAACTAGGTCCAGGAGAAGGGATTTAGAGGAAAATGCTAGGGTAGAATACAATAATTCTGCACACCTCATAGGTTCAATGGGGTCCTTGAAGAAAGAGACACAGATGCTAAACCCATGTGCTCAGCTTGATAACTGTGAGATGTACCTGAACTCAAACTCCCCAGCAACAGAGTGCTTTTACAGTATAGAAAAAAATGTAAGTGTACAGTGAAGACATTCATTAATACCAAGCAATGATCCCCAAAATAGCACCAAGTAGGCTCTACACTTGGAGCTATGAGGACATCACATCACTTCAGTAGTTTTCCAGTTGGCTTTACCTAAGACTAATTATGAAGAAACATCATATTACACAGGTAAGGATAAGATATGACTGTACTTATAAAAGGAACCAAAAATTGATTTACAAAAGCAATCAAACAAACAAAAGCAAGTAAGGCTGGCTAACTGAAGTTTAAGTTAAAAGGAGCCTGGCTACTGAGTGTGAGAACTGGAAATTAAGTGATTAGTTTAAAATTGTTAAATGGGAACCTACTAGTATAGAAGCTCACTAAAATACATACAAGTTTAAATAGAGTATTCTTATAATTGTGGGTGGGAAAATACTCCAAGCATACACCATACACTACCAAAGAAATCTCCAGGATCAGGAATGGACTTCCGTTCTTTAATCTGTTAGCCAATGGAGTTCCATAAAGCCCCAAAACATTATAGTCTAGTGTCAATGCTATTGATTTCCCCTCCAAAATTTTAATGCTAAGACCATATTGCAAAAGACAGCACACACTTGAATCACAAAACATGGAACATCAGACTAAAAATCACTTGGACTCTTCGCTTCTACTAACTACACACAGCTAGAGGAGAAAAAATAATCTTTAGTTTTAGTGAGCTATGAACTTAGAAACTTGGAGAGTTATAATCATGATCTGCCTAAAAGATATATACACCCACCTGTACAATAGTGGCACAGATCTTAAGGGAGTAACTAGCCACTCTTAAAAGAAAAAAAAAAACACTTTGTTTAAGACCTATTCCACAAGATGGACCCCACACATGACGCTGTCAATAAAGGCAGAAACCTATGCTTACATATGTTATGGATCAAAACAAACAAACAAAAAAGTCTCCTACTGCTATTTTTGCTAAATGGACATCGTATTAAACTGATTCTCAATGACTTATTCCTATATAGATATGCCCAATGCTCAGCATCGATATCATGGCTAGCTTTATGTTCTTTAAATTCACTGGTCCTGTATGTGAGTCTGCCTTAGAGTGCATCAGTGTATGAGACAGTACTCCATTGGAGGAAATGACTTCCCTTCCTTGACAGCAATCAAATATCAATAGCTCCTTTGCTAGTGGTGGGATTTCATTCCTTTCTTCCCTCCAGCTGGCAGAGAGGTGGGGAGAGATTTGGGAGGAGCTGGGGCGGGAGATGAAGACCAGCAAACTATATTTCATAAAATTCTCAAGGAATTATTAAACCATTATTAAAAACTTGGACAGTCTTTGGGGCTCATTCTCTTTGGGCCTCCCAGAGTCTAGTCAAAGAGAGGGAGGAGCAAATGGATCAAGACCATGATGGGGATACCCATAGAAACATCTAACCTGAGTTAGTGGGAACTCACTGACTCTGGACCAACAGTAGGGGAACCTGCATAAAACTAAACTATGCCCTCTCAATGTGCGTGACAGTTGAGTGGCTTAGGCAGTGTGTGGGGCCACTGGCACTGGGGCCAGGATTTATCCCTAATGCTTGAACTGGCTTTTTGGATACCTTGCTCAGCCTAGATATAGGGGAGAACCTTGTTCCTGTCTGAACGTGATTTGTCAGACTTTGTTGACTCCCCAAGGGCAGCCTTGCCCTCTCTGAGGAGTGAATGGGGTTGAGTGGGGCAAGGTAGGGGTAGCTGGAAGAGGAGAGGGAGTGAGAACTGGGATTGATATGTAAAATGAGAAAAGATTGTTTTAATAAATAAAGTAATATTTTTTCTAAGAATATTCAAAAAATGTCAGAATCAAAAGAGAAGTATTAGGGTCTCTCTATGCTGTATGCTGACCCAACAGTTCTAACATAGCTCTTTAATGTAAAGCTTTTTGTTCTTTTGAAATATGCTGTTGAAAACATCTGGAGGAGATCCCCATGCAGATGTCCTTCCTGGTACAGAAGTGCTAGGTGCCAACTTGCCTAGGCAATGGTACCTGGTGGCTTCCATCAAACACTAAGCTGGATGAGCTAAGAGCATATTTTTTTTACATGTGATTACTGCTTCAATTAACTCTCTTACCAGAAAGCAGACTGCCCTCTGTAACCTGTCTGTGCCTTGCTCACAGTCAATAGTCTTAAGAGAAATATCCAGTCTCTGGGCTCAGTTGCAGCATGAACTTCTTCCAAAAAGGGAGCCCCAGGAGGGCTCCTCATGAATAAACACTATGCTGCTGTTAATTCTGACTACAATCTAAAGGGACAGAAAAAGGCAAGGGATGCCTCCGTTTGGAGAGGACTGGGAAAAGGAGGTTTGAGGGAGTGAAGTAAAAAGATGACCTCTACCACCAGACGACATCTATAGGAAACATGACCAATTACAAAGAAATAATAGAAATAGAAATCACAAAAGATAAAGAGTACTTCAAAGTGGTTGCTTCAGAGTAACTGAGAAGGAAAAGGGGAGACAGCAATTTAAATATTAATAATCACTTCATTAATATACATATATAATAATAAAAATATTAAAATACATTTAAATTTTTACTTTATTTGTTATCCTACGGTGCCCGTGTATATGATGTGAGTGTGGAATGTGGGTGGAGCTCAGAGAACTCTTATGAAGTGATCTCTCTTTACACACAGGTTCCACAGATCAAACTCATGCCCCATGCTCCTGCAGCTGACACTTGCATTCCCGAAGCCAATTCTTCAGCCTTGAAAAGTATTTTCAATAGCATCATTAAATAATCTTAGCTTTGTATATTTATTATTATTTATTATCATTTAAAAATAAAAAATAAAAATAATATGCCTTTAGCACAAATGTGACCAGAAAAATTATTATTCTATTATTGTTTATAGAAGAAAACAATAGTTCTAATGTGATTGCTCTTTATGATACATAACCATCTTTGGAATTAGAAATACATGAAAAATTGTGTTTCAATAAAGGGCAATTCAGATTTAAATATTGTGAATCTACCTTATATAAAACCACTTGTTTTTCCCTTGATGTTTGTCATCTAAGAGAATAAAGAACAAGCTACCCTGTTATTTAGGAAATCAATTTTACTACTTTTTACAAATATTCTTTGAATAGAAATTTAAACGCCTGGTCAGGGTGTTTTAAAAACTGTCACATGTCTAACCTGGCTTCTTATTAATCCAATACCCGTTCTTTCTGTGTGGTAATAAGTTCCCAATTTTCTCTGCTCCAAGGAGGAGTGTGTGAGACACACTTCAGTCTCCCAAGACCAGTCATAAGGTTATAAACTTTCTTCACTCCCCCACCACTTCTTTTTTAAATCATGTTGTTTAGAACAGCAAGAGAAATGGGGCAGCTGGAGTTCAAATGCCTGTCTTAGACCAAGTCCACATCCTGAGTACCAGTCATGGACCTCTGCTTTGTACATTTTATTTTTTTTTACCTAAGCCCCATTTCTCTTTATTAACGGATAGAGTATCAAATACACAGCTATGCCATCTCTTAAGACTTAAGAGGACTTGACTTAATATAGAACTAAAGCAACAGAAGTAAACTATGACTGTAGTCATGAGAACAAAAGACATGAGAAGCTCGACAAGTGATTCCATGCTGAAATCCAAGGCTAGAACATGCTGCTTCTGCATATGACTAGCATAACAGGAAGTGATGGAATTATTGTGAAGGGTCAATTAAATTTATAGAGAGGCAGGTAAAGTAATAGGAATTCTGCTTGTTGGAAATCTGAGTGCCCGGAGCTGTAACCATTAAAGAAGTGAGAAAAGGAACCTGTCTACATGTGAGGATGTAGCCAACTAAAATCCAACAGGATCTGCTAAGGGTATTGAGAATAATTCATTAACATAGTGGGCCAAATCCTGTACTCAGGAAATACAAATGGTATTTTTTTCTTTTAGAGTTTTGTCTTAGAAATGGCTATTTCCTTATTAAATGTTCTTCTGTTTGTCCTAATGCTGCTTATCCACCGCATATCCCGGGTGAACTATTTTGAAGTGTATGGTGGTTTTATTAAGGACCATGACATGCTATATTGTTTTAATGTTTTCTTATGAAGTTTGAATTTAAACAGCTTCATTGAGGCGCAATTCACATGTGTATAGTGTGCACAGTTAATACGCCCACAATGTTATTAAATCAATTTTGAACATTTTCATCATCTCATAAGCAAACCCCTAACTTATTGTCAGTCACAACCCAGTCTGACCCAGTCCCTGAAAGCTCTTTTTCTGTTGGTGGAATTTTTCTTATGCCCTCTGCGGCCAAGCTCGCTCACTCCAAATAATTTAATCAAGATGCATCTTTCTTGTATGACATATCACCTTACTGCTTTGTTTGGCTTGATGTTACATTGTGTAAGCGTGTCACTTTTTTCCATTTATTTTTACCTGTAGTACAAACACACATCATATGTGTGCAGATGTATTTCTCCTTTGACTTGTTTGTGGAAAATAGCAGTTGATATCAATATAGCTATCGTCCTCTATTGATCTCTACTGTATTTTTTGAGACATGATTTCTACCTGAACCCAGACCTTCTATTTTTGACTATATTATCTGGAAACTGAGCTGGGGGGAAATCAGCCTATCTCTGCTTTGCCCTAGGAATGCTGGTTTATAGGCATGTACTGCCACATTTTAAATTAAATGTGTCCTAGTGTTCTGAACTCAGGTGTTCGTGCTTGTGTGGCTAGTACCCCACCCACTGGGCAAACTTCTCAGGCCTGCATATATTTTTGTATGTATGTATATATGTATGTATGTATGTATGTATGTATATATGTAGTGTTCTCTCTATATATGTATATATGTGTCTGTATGTATATATATAATTAATTTCAAATACACAGAAACACACAGCTGTTGATTGGTATGATGGTGATTTTCTGAACACGGCTGCACAGGCTTAGTTTTCACCTAATAGTGGGATCGCGTGGCTATTTGGTAACTCAGTGCACATTGTTTGAAGATTAACTGCTTTCCATGGTGGCTGCACTATTCCAAATCTTATCCAGCAGTGTGTAAGAAAGGGTGCATATTTCTGCATCTTTGCCAACATTTGTAAATTGACCGTCTTCTTTCTTTCATGATAGCCCCAGGAGTGGGTGTACAGTGGATTCTCATTGTGCTTCAGTTTGATTTTCCATTTGAGCTAAACACATCTTTTCATGTATTTTTCAAGGAATTTCTGTATCCATTTTGGAGAAATGTTCATGCGAATGCTTTGCCCATTTATAATTTATTGGTGTTGATTTCTTTGTGCTTTTCTTTATTTTTCGTCGAGAGATGAGTGGTTTTCAGACACGCTAAAGATGTGTTCAGGAATTCTCTGAGTTGTCTTTCTATTTCATTTATGGTGTCTGTTCTTACTTTTTGTAACCAGACAGAAGCAAGAGCTATTTGGAAACAGAAAATGCATCTTTCAAATTGGCCTGTCAGCAAGTCTTAGGGCATTTTCTTCATTAATGATTATGTGGGAGGGCCCAGCCCACCTTAAGTGGTCCTACCCTGGGGCAGGTGTATAAAAAGATTTGAACAAGCCAGTAGACAGCATTTCTCTGTGGTCTCTGCTTCCGTTCCTGCCTCCATGGTGCCACCTCGAGTTCCTTTCCTGCCTTCCCTAAATAATAGCGTGACAGAGTAAGCCAAATAAATTCTTTCCTACCCCAGTCGCTTTTGTTCATGGTGTTTTTATCCCAGCAACAAAAAAGAAACTAAGACAGTGCCTTTGGGAACAAAGTTTTAAAATTAAGCAACTTTAAGATTTGTTTTCTTTAGCTTGATACACTTTTGTGTCATGTCGAAGAAGTCATTACCTCATCAAAATTTTTATATATAAATATATGTGTGTATGCCACATATTATATATATAATAATATATCATATATGTAACAATAATTCTTTAAAAAAGAAGAGGTAAATAATTGGAAAGGGGGCAAACGGGAATTTGGAGGAGGGATAGCAAGGAGTAGAAATGACATAAATATTTAAACTTGTAAATTAAAAAGAAAAAGAATAGATTCACCTGTGCTAAAAATCTTGAATTCTTCTAAGATTTTTTAAACAGTCCTTACACTTAGGTCTGAGATCCAATTTGAGTTAGTTCTCTATGGCCTACAGTTGGGATTTCATTATTATCTCTAACCGATCTGTGACGACTTGAAGTGATGCTTATTGTGTTTTAAAACCACCATGGTATGAATTTCTCTCATCATTTCAGTTGTGAGTCTTGACCTTTTAATGACTGAAAGAACATGAGGAAAAATTCAAGTTATTCCAGCAACTGCTTGTCAAGAAGATGTTATCTCTCAGTGTTATCTTGGAACTTGATGTGGTTTAGGTGTTTATGCTGTCCAGAACTCACGTTGAAATACACTCCTCTGTGCAACGGTAGTACGGGGTGGTCCCTCAGGAGGCAGCTCAAACAACTTCAGACCTCAGCTCCAAGCTCCAAGGAGATTTTTTGCCTCTGTGCCTTATGAAACTGGTGACGAGACAGTTTGTCGCTTCTGTTATGTGGACACACACCAACCATGGTCTCTTTATGGAAGTAAGAGCAACCTTAACCAAATTTGAAATGCTAGGGCCTTGATACTTGATTTTCAGACTTTGGAATTGTGAGAAAACAAATATCAATGTTTATGAATTATTATGAAGACTCGGATATTTGCTCATAGCAGCAGAATGGGCCAAGAGAGCATCTTATGGGGAAAGCCACTGAAGTAAATGTGAGCTCTTACACTTGGAGATTTAAATCCTTTTTATTCACCTTTTCAGCACCACACTTCATGTTTACTGTGGGATACTAGTAGAGCAGAAACTTTAAAAAATCTGAAAATATAGCCTTGTCCCATTTTCCTAGGGTAATTGATTATTGTAGGCCCCTTACATTTCCACATGAATTTTGGTGCCAGGTAGTCAAGTATCTTCAAAAACACTAATGGAAGTTTGGGAAGGGTTGCTTTCCGTTCTCAGATAAGTCTAGAGAATGTCGTATCCCTGATGCAGGCCTACAGTGCCTTCCTCATTTTTTTTTTGCTTCAATGTGTGCAAGCTTCAAGTCTGTTCTGTTGTTTATCATACATATTTTATTCTGTTTAAAGTTACTGTATTTTATTTGCTTTCTTGATTTCATTTTCAGACTGTTCCTACCAGTTTTTTTTTTAGAATTGATTTTTGTATATTGAATTCGTGTTCTGAAAACTTGTTGGCTCTTACATTAACTCTAATAGTATTCTTGTAAATTATTTATGATTTTTCTCCATCCAACATACATAATATGAACATGTTTTTTAAAAAGAATGAAAGTACAGTCCAGCAAATATCTAAGGCAGTGACATGGCTGCTTATTACCAAGTGCTTTACACTCTGCTCAAGTACACTATAGCTAGGAGTAGCAACACAATCACTGTGAATGTGCATGGCACTGCAAACTCCTGATGATGCCACCGGGCAATGTGAACTGTTCTGCTGTATTAGTCTGAGACCACTGTTGCAAACCTGGTCTATCATTGAACCCTATGAAGAAAATCTTTGCACTAGAGACCTACCGCTACTATTTTCCTTTGTCATTGACTAATTTTGTTCATTAAGAAATTTATACAAGTAAAAAAATGAATTCCAATTATCTTCAGCCCCTACTCTCCCTTATTTCCCTCCACCTATCAACACCAGCATCCCTAAAAGTCCTTTCCCACATACTTTTGTTTCAAGACTCACTTCATTTAACCAACGTTATTGTTGTGACCACAGTTTTGAAACTATCCACTGAGTCGTGGTGGGCTCACAAATGGGCACAAAGCTGAACACGTTGAGGCCATCTCTTCAGTATCTATAAGTCACCACTAGTTCAAGAGAGTAGTATAGAACCATAGAAGCCCCTCCTCCATTTATGGCTGTTGACCAGGCTAATTGTGCAGGTTACTGAAGCTGCTGTGACTTTTCATAGTAATGTCTGTGTCTTTACCAGAAGATGAGTTATCACAGCCCTTCTGTTTATTGTCCAGTTCATGTATCATTTCTATCCCTTCTTCTACACTGCTACCCGAACCTTAGAGGAGAATGGATGCATCATTTTCATCCATTCTTCTACATTGTTGCCTGAAACTTAGAGGGGAAAGGGATGCACATCTTGTGTAGGACTCAGCACTCAAACATAACTTAGTCTTAACACCATAGACAGCCATGTCTCTTCTAGAGTCATCACCATTCACTACAAGAGGCTGGAAATTCTCTGATTAAAGCTGAAAGCAGCATTTGTTTATGGATATAAACATATTGTTAGAAGCCAGTATAATACCATGTCAGTTTAGTTAGCAGCAACATTCACTCCCCTGATATAACCTATGACTTCTCCATCCATGCATTTTTAAACTGGGCTTAAAGTGCTTGGTATGGATTTCCTCCTGGGTAGTGACCTCAAACCCAGTCAGTGGGTACTTGGTTGCAATCATGACATTATTGCATAAACAAACATATACTGCCTTGCAGCTGATGTTACCTTTACCTTTCTATAGAGCTCAAAACTGAGTGAGAAACTAATATCGTTTCTCTCCCAGTAGCTTACATAGCACCTTATGATGCTGTGGAAACTAACTAGCTTCCAGATCAGTTCCAGTCTCGCTTCTCTATATTTTGAAATTGTGATTAGTTGTGGCTTCAGCAATAGGGTTTTACTATGCAGTTCTGTGATAAATCAAGTAAGTTAGAAGAGCAAGTATTTGAAAGCCTCTGCCAACCTTATGATCAATAAGTTTTAGGGAAATATTCTATATCTTGCAATATAATAGGAGACCACAGGCACCAATCCAGACTCTATACTCTGTAAAACTTTCAATCACAATAGATGGAGAAAATAAGATATCCCACAAGAAAACTGCATTTAAGCAGTATTTAGATATAAATTCAGCCTTTCAGAAGGTGCTAGAAGGTAAACTCTAACCTAAAAGGGGTAACCACACCAAAGAAAACACAGACAATATATAATCCCAGACCAGTATATCAAAAGAGAAGCACATATACACACCACCACAACTACCACCACCACAGCAACAACAACAACAACAAAAAAAAACAGGAATCAACAAACACTGGTCATTGATATCTCTCAACATCAATGGCCTCAATAATCCCCAAATAATACAGACTAACAGAATGGATATGAAAATTATAGCTACTCTTCTGCTGTATTCAAAACTGACACCTCTATGTCAAGAATAGATACCACCTCAAGGTAAAAGGATGGGAAAATTTTTCTCCAAGCAACTGAACCTAAGAAATGAACAGGTGTAGCTAGTTTATTATCTGACAAAATAAACCAAACCAAAACAAATTAGAAAAGATAAGGAAGGACACTGTATATTCATCAAAGGAAAAATCTATCAAGGTGGCATTTCTAGTGATAATAACCAGAAACTGGAAACAACCTAGATGTCCTTCTACAGAAGAATGGATAAATAAAATGTGGTATGTTTACAAAATGGAGTGTTAGTCAGCCTTAAAAAATGAAGGAATGTAATTCAAGGGCAAATGGATAGTTAGAAAAAAATCATTGTAAATTAGGCAACCCAGAACAAGAGCCACAAATATGGTATGTATTTGTTTACATGTAGATAATAGATGCTAAGTCAATAGTAACCAATCTACAGTCTTTGGAGACACATAAGTTAGGTATGGAGTAAAGGACTGGATCACCCTCGGAAGGGGAAATCTTTTATGTAGATATGGTAGGTTGGGGAGGGAGATTAGAGTGAGAGGATCAGGTGGGGAGGAGGGAGAACCTGAATGATGACATAGGGAGTACAGGGAGAGACAGCTAAAACTAAGGGCCATTTTAGGTACAGCATGGATATCTGATACAGCAGAAGCTTCCTATAACATAGACATATATAAAGACGATCTCAATAGAATCATCAAATAATGGGGAAGACAGAATCTGAGCTGACTATCTCTCATCACCAAATGAAGCTTCCAGTAGCAGGACAGGGTTACATCTAACTGAGTTTTTGACCAAAGGGGTTCCATGGGAATTCCTAAACAAACCAGGTTGTTGTCAGGATTGGTCTACACAAATTGGTAGCAAGGCCCCCATTGCTGAGGACAGTATCTATACACCTCACTAAATATGGAGAAGTCGAGTTGGTACATACACTGAGCCTTCAGCCCTATGTTATAGCATCTTTGGTACAAGAGGACACTCTGAATACTACCAAATGAGAAACAAGAACACCAACCCAGCCACAAGCCCTGAACACCAACACAAACACGGGCTCTTTGATCTGCAATGGTGCCTGCAAGATATGCTAGGGTAATGGAAGCTCAAAGCTTATGGGAGACCAACCAATATCTGATTTGACTAAAGGCACATTCTACCAGATGGAACCCGTACCAGACCCTGCTTGGGTGACCAAGAACTGAGACTAGTTAGCTCAGCGACCTCGGATAAAGCCAATTACTAGTGTTTTAAAAACAAATCACAGAAAAAAAATATCACAACTCCTGATGACATTCTGCTGTGCTCATAGATCAGAAAATTGCTCAGCTATCACCAGAAAGCTTCCTCTTCAGCAGATGGGAATAATAGAGAGACCCACCGCCAGTCAGAATGAGGGACCTTGGCACACTCAGCCGTACGTGGGATATCTCCATCAAACCCCTCTCCTCAGGCCTCAGGGAACCCTGTAGAAGAGGAAGTTGAAAGAGTTTAAGAACAGAGGGGATGAAAAAACACGAAGAGAACAAGCCCTCTTCATCAATACGATCAAAGCCTACTTGAGCACATAGACTGAGGCCGAGTAAAAAGGGTCTGCTCAGGTTTCTTCAGTGGAGACCTGAGTAAGCAGACATATGATCCCAACCCTAATCTGAAGAAATCTCCAATTGATGCCCACTTTCAAACGAAAGCTTGATTTCCTCCACGAGGGTCTCACTAGGAGCACAGACTACTATTAAGAGTAGGTTGTATGCCCAGCAGAAGATGCCAACAGAAAACTGATTCAATGACATCTTTGGAGGTTCCTTCTCCAACATGTATGTCACGGCTTTTCTTTGTTTTTTTTTTTAATTTTATCTCATTAATTTTTTATTAATATATATTTCTCTTGTCTCCTTTTACCCTACAGTGGCCTTGTATATGTGTGTTTACATATATAAACATATATGTATATACATATGTATGTATGTATAGTGGCTTTGATTTTGTGAGATTTCTGAGTGTGGGACCAGTGGGTCTCTATTTCTTTAGTCATCTCTTTGGCTCTTCTTGCTGTTTGTTTACTTTGTCTAATTCCAATGTGTTAATCTTTTATCTTATCTTGTTTTATTATTATCCCTTGGAGGCCTGTTTGTTTCCTAACAAGAGACAGAATGGGTGTAGATACTGATGGGAGGGAAGATGGAAAGGAGCAGGGGAGGGAGAAGGAAGGGAGACCATGATGGGGATCTGTCATGTGGGAGAAAAATATATTTTCAATAAAAGGAAAATTTACTTCTGTAGTTCTGTATTACATATAATAGAACAACTTAGATATAAAGGAGAATTGCGATTTTTAGACATATATATTGAGGTCGTTAAGTGAGGTGCCAAATCTTTTGATCTATGGCTGTCAGAGCAGAGGTGAACTTGACTTCTCACTCTTAATAATCTCAGTGCTCCATTCAACTGGTATGATGTGAGTTTTTTATACTAGTTTCCTCTCTTTGGCTTTTTAAAAAAAATAAGAGACTTCACTATTTAATATTTTGAAAAAAAAATAAGCAAAATAGGCGATTTTTTTCCTCTAGGACAAAGCACACAATTTGTTGTCCAGTGCTTAATGTCCTGACCTGAAAATATACATACAAGTAATATTAATTAGACAGACAGAATCAGTTAGGAATATATATATATGTGTGTGTGTGTATGTGTATATATGTATATATGTATATATATATACACACATATATATAACATACATACATAAATATATGCTTATAATAACAATTAGTAAATAATATGCCGTGGATTTGATGAAAATCATGGAGGGGTATATAGAATGTTTTGGAATGAGGAAAAGGAAGGAGTAAATGTAATTACATTATAATCTCAAAAACACCTTTGATTCCTTGACCTTTTAAGGATAAAGACTATAAAGTAGCCTACGTTATTGTCTCTTTATCATATTTTAAAAATATAGATTATTTAGTAACTAGAATATGTCTGAAATGTGTTCTCAGTTACATATACACAATAAGTAAATACAAGAAAATATCACATCCAGAAACAGTTTTCTGATATGGCAATATCATCATTCATTGGAGCACTCTTTATATTAGCATTCTAAATGAAAAATTAGCCTCGGTCTCCAATTCACATTTAACAATCAAGTCTGGACACAGTGATATTGATTTAGAATTTTGGAACATCACTTTCCATCATATCATGTTTCAACAAAATGTACCATGGCACAAGGAGCCCTGCCTGAATCTTGATATGAACAATTACAAGAAGGAAATAAATGGATCAGCTACATCAAAAGGAAGCCCAGAAGGCAAAATTTGCATGTGGTGACATCTACAGAAAGCTAGTACCCAACAGACACAGGCATGACAGACTCCCCTGTGGAAGGTCATGGTTCCTGCTTCCTAATGAAGAAGCAAGAGCTCTGAGAACGGACTGCTTTCTTTATGAAAGGTAATTCATTAATTTTTAAAAATCCTCCTACACCATTTTCTCCCCCAATGCCCTTCACTCAAACTGTCTTTGAACTGAGTGAATGACAGTGTTTGGCAAGAGCTTCCTGAGAAAGGCAAGATGGAGGCTATGCAGAAGCACCCAGGGTTCCTTAAAATACCAGCTGGCTGCCATTTCTGGGGATGAAGCAGATGAAAACCCTACATGATCATATGTGCCCAAAACTAATTTTTGTAGAAAATGTGTTTTGATCCAGCCCATCCTTGTTAGCACAAGATCAGCAGAAAGAAAACAAACAAACAAAGAACAAAAAGTCATGGACTTTAGAGGCTCCTTCATCTCAGGATGTCCCTCTGAGTCACTCCATGCAAAAAGTGCCTGATGTGCAAGCATGGGCACTGGAGCTTGGAACCGTAACACCCATGGAAAAGCTGGTCTCACAACGTATAGTCAGCGCAGGAGAGATGACCCCATGGTGAAGAGCACTGACCGGTCTCCCAGAGGATTTGGGTCTATTTCCAGCCTGCTCGTGGGGCTTACAAACATCTAATTCCAGTTCCACAGGATCCAATGCCCTCTTTTGGATCCTGTGGACACCAGGCACTCATTCATATAATATCCAGACATAAACACTCGTAAAAAAAAATCACACATGTAAAGTAAAATAAAATCAAGAAAAGCCCAACGGTGGTAGAACATGCTTTTATTCCCAGCAGTCTAGAAGCAGAGGCAATCAGTCTCTGTAAGTTCAAGGCCAGCCTGGTCTATAGAGTGAGTTCCAGGACAGTCAGGACTACAGAGGGAAATCCTGTCTCAATAAACAAAAAAAAAAAATGAAGAAAAGTAGAACTTAGAGTCCATCTAGTTCCAGTGGTTATGTATATTTTATCAACCTAGGTAAATTATCTTGTAAAAAGAGATATTTAGTTAAATATTGAGATTATTTTTTTCCTGAACGCATAAAGGTTCATGAGCATAAGGCTATGGGAGCGTCTGCAACAGCTTCTCTCAGATCGTAAATATTTCCTTCCTGGCAGAGTCTGGTGATACTAAGCAGGGAATATCAAGAATGATTGGAAGAGAGGGCTCTGCTATGAAGACAATCCCCACTCACTCTTCAAATTCATAGCCTTAGCTGCATTTTCTTTTATGAAGGAAATCCCTTACTTATTCCTACAATTTTATGTAGCTATCAAAAAAGAGACACATTTTGAAATACTTATTAACATGGGTAAAATGCAAGCATATGGTCACTTTAAAGAAAACCCTCAAATGATAAACATCAGACACATCATCACCATCATCATCATCATCCAATGATAAACATCATCAGGCACATCATCATCACCATCATCATCACCATCATCATCATCCAATGATAAACATCATCAGGCACATCATCACCTTCTTCAAAAGTTATTCTTGGATCACTGTAGATGGCATATTATGAAATATAGTAAGAGCCAGAGGAACATGAAGTTTGCTGTAAGATTTTGTCTCCTATACACATCAGAGAAGGTCTACCCATGAAGCCTCAGCAACATGACTGCTGACATAGGACCAGCACAAGGAAGACACTAATAGACATGGAAGCAGGAAAGTCACAAGGCCTTGATTCTAGAAGAGGAACTTTGTGCTACGAAGGAATGCAAAAGCAGGAGAAGCAGTCTTCCTCAAGGAAGAACACACTAATTGGCTGTATCAAATGGTCAGCCCTGAAGACACACACATAAGTAACATTGTACTAAGCAGATGGCTTTTATATATTTAGGAAAACAGTCAAAGAAAGAGAGGTCATGAATTCATGAATGTGAAAGAGAACAAGGGTGGTACATGGAAGGGTTATGAGGGAAGAAGGAGAAAGAAAGGGGAAATGATACAGCTTAAAAAACTAAAAAATAAATTTTAAGAAAAGACATTCAGAAGCAGATCTTCCAGGTAACCCCATGCAAGCCTTAGTAAACAAAAGACGGGGCCAGTTTCAAACAAGCTACCTGCTGTGCGTTGTCATTTTTGTGTATCAGAGTACTACTCCCCATTGCATGGATGCAGAACAGTTGCAACGAAGGAACTCTAAGCAGATGCCTTAGTGAGCTCGTAGAAGCAGGCAAGATTATTGCTATTGGATGTATATAATGAGAATTAGAAACAACTGGAGAATCAGAATGACTAAGTTATAGACAAATAAATCCACAGTCATTATCATTTACTATTATGTGTAGTGGAGATAAACTTTTTGACGTGCTCTGCTAAGAGAGTGGTAAGCAGTAGGCACAATATCTTCGTGAAAGCAGGATTTTAAGTCTGTGTCCTGTGTATATGTATTCATGATTCGTACTTTAAATTTGCTGAAATGCTATCATGGATAACAGTGGAGAGAAATTCATGAGTCGTATGAGTTATATTTTCCATTTTTCTAATACCCACTTCTCAGATGTGTCTTTCAGGGTCTGGATTAGCTCTCATTGGCAATGTGACAACTTCATGGCTTTTCACAGCTGTCATGGAGTCAGGTTCTACACAAACTTCTCTGTAAAGTAGCGGCCAGACGGAAGGTGCATGACAGCAATTTCAGAGTAGAACATAACTAACTATGACAGTAGGAGCCATCCAGGCACAGGAGCAGGGAGTCATTTGGGATGGACTTCGGACAAGGACTGTTGAACTTACTCAAGAAAGTCACAATTTGAAAGAATCTGAAAGACGCTTTTCCTCTTCTTTTTTTCTTTTTTTTTCTTGAAAGAAAAAAAAAAGAAATTCCTGCCTCCTCCCAGCCTCCCATTTCCCTCCCCCTCCTCCTCCCCCCCTCCTCTCCCCCTCCCTCTCCAGTCCGAAGAGCAGTCAGGGTTCCCTGCCCTGTGGAAAGTCCAAGGTCCTCCCTCCTCCATCCAGGTCTAGGAAGGTGAACATCCAAACTGGCTAGGCTCCCACAAAGCCAGAACATGAAGTAGGATCAAAACTCAGTGCCATTGTCTTTGGCTTCTCATCAGCCCTCATTGTCTGCCATGTTCAAAGAGTCCGGTTTTATCCCATGCTTTTTCAGTCACAGTCCAGCTGGCCTTGGTGAGCTCCCAATAGATCAGCCACACTGTCTCAGTGGGTGGGTGCACCCCTCCTGGTCCTGACTTCCTTGCTCATGTTCTCCCTCCTTCTGCTCCTTGTTGGGACCTTGGGAGCTCAGTCCGATGCTCCAGTGTGGGTCTCTATCTCTATCTCCATCCATCGCCAGATGAAGGTTCTATGGTGATATGCAAGATATTCATAAGTATGGCTATAGGATAGGGTCATTTCAGGTTCCCTATCCTCAGCTGCCCAAGGAGCTAACTGGGGACATCGCCCTGGGCACCTGGGAGCCCCTCTAGGTTCAAGTCTCTTGTCAACCCTAAGATGGCTCCCTTAATTAAGTTATGTGATTCCCTGCTCCTCTATCCAACCTTCCTTTCTCCCAATCATCCCATTTCCCCAAGTTCCCCCCATTCTCCCCTTCTTACTTTTCTCTCCCCATCTCCCCTTACCTCCATCCCACCCCATCCCCAAGTTCCCAATTTTTTTCCTGGCAATCTTGTCTACTTCCCATATCCAGGATAATAACTATATGTTTTTCTTTGGGTTCACCTTCTTATTTAGCTTCTTTAGGTTTCTTGAGGATGCTACCAAAGCCCTGTCACAGTGACACAGTCCCAGCCTCGGCTTTATAACAGCATTCTCACCTGGTCAATTCATAACTTACATTAAAACTTCTGAATCTAAACCCTGAGAGTGTGCATGCAAATTATTCAAGTTAAAAAAAAACCAGCAGGGAAACGCAGAGCCTCAAATCCCCTTACTAATTTTAACTTCGTATAGCTCACGATTTTGAAATAATAGGAAGATCTCAAGAGAAATCAGGATATACAGCAACCAGCGAGTCTGGACTAATGGCGAGAGCCTTTTTGTTCTTTAGCTTAAATTAAAGTCATTTGCAAACAAATATGGGATCGCTGTTTTAACTTCCAGGGTTTCTTTTCTCTCTGGTGTTGCACTCTGGTTTAATGTGTGAGACTAATAATTTGTTGCTAGTCTATGTTGTCAAATTTATACCAGGTAGTCATCCACCATCCACCATCTCTTTGGCCGTAGGAACCTAAGGGAAGACACTGGTAGTGTCTTATGGTAAGGACATACAGTGCGACCGGAGTACACTAAGTCAAATGTAAGCACCAGAGCCGGACTCAGGGTCCAATGCAGTCACCTGGTTCATGTTTTCATTCAGCAAGGATTTACCAAGTGTTTGCAGTGAGCCAGAAATAACTTGGGACACTGAAAAAAACACAGGGAACAAGCAAGTAAGACGGCCATCATCTTTATCTTGTTTGATTTGAATGTTCTAGCTGGAGGTCACAGTAGCAGCAAGAAAAAGGAGAAAGTTCTCTCAGACACAACCTGCTGTGAAGGAAAGAAGGCTTGCCAGGCTCCTGGGCTATTCACTAGGTTTGTGAGCTGGAGAAAATGGTCGGCTGTCTCTAAGACACGTTAAAGTTAGGTAGGTAATAATATTACCACTTTCTAGGGGAAAGTGCCAAACACAAAGAAAGGACTCAAAGTCAAAGCCATTGTTCTCCCTGCTAATTAAATTTGTTAATTAACCTTGATGATCATTTTCTTTGTCTATGACTACTTACATTTATCCCTCAGACTAAAGGGCTATTTATTACTTTCTAAACTAAAACACTGTTTCAATGCGGCTGCTTGTGTAACAGAAAACAAAGATTAAGCATATTCCTGCCCCCGGAGAGTTATGATACATCCATGAGAAACCGCTTTTTACTTGTCAAAACGGTTAACCGAGGAAGCTACTCAAAGTCATTTCTCACACCGGTGAGGTGGAGGGGTGACCTCCCAATTCTTCTTCATAGAGGACTGAACTCATTACAGAGAAAGAAGTGAGATGCCCAGCTACATAGCAGTGACTCTTCCCTGGTCAGTAGCAATAGCTTACCATCGTGATCCATGATGTGTAGTTCAACAAGACATAAATGGGATGTTCCTCAGGGCTGCCATTGACCTCTGTACCAGGATGGGTAGAAAGAGCCTCCCCAGAAAAGGTCACATGCAGAATTTGTTATCAAGTCAAGCAACCAATCTGACACTCACTTTGCACATCTCTGAGATAGGGACCCTTAAGCTCTTAGTTGTATGTAAACATGGAGAGCTTGTCCTGGAACTGTTAATATGATGTTAAAACAGAAGATGAGCCTGTGTTTCTCTTACTCCAATGTGTCTATCATTTTTCTAAAATGAGCACGTGAAAATTTCAGTGTGTTTCTGAAATGATCAACATTCAACATCTGAGAGAGCTATTCTGCATTTACCATCAACTGTCCCTATCAGCATATTCGGAGTCTAAGCAGGGACTAGAAATACATGGGAAAAGAATTGCACATATACTGAAAACATTGTAATTCCACAAGCAATTCAGGATCCATTTCCATAATGTTTACTTTGCATTAAGACAAAGAAGTAATCTCAGTATGATTTAGAGTCCACTGGAGGGAATGTAAAATTACATGTGGATATTAAACCATTTTATGTACAAAAAATTTGAGTGAACATGGATTTTAGAATCCATTGTGTCTTGGAACCAATCTCCTGTAGATATAATTATTATGTGGTCTTAATATTTGTTAAAATTAGAGTATTTTTACTATGTAATAGAGAGTTCCAAGTGCTAATATTGTTCCAGTAGGCAGTATATATCATTCATCAATATGGATTCTAGTATCTTTAAGAAAGACTATATATTTGAGAAAATGTCAACTTTTTTAAAACAAAGTTAAGACTACTAGCAACACTAATAATTACAATAAAATACTATAATACTAATAACCAATATTTGCAGAGATTATTCTGTACTTCAAGTCCTGTTCTTAGAAATTTATGTTATTTTACTTAAGTGTATTTGAGTTATGAGGTTAAGGTCATGGTGTGCCACTGTCTGGGTTAACAGCATGGTTGGACTGGCATTAGTCATTCTCGACAGAATGCTCGTAGTGAGCCCAGTGTTTGTCAGATTTCTTTTTGTAAAGTGAAGTTTTCCATTGTCCTTACACCTCAGTCATCTTGGTTCTTCAAAGACCAGTATTTCATAATGTATATGTGCCACATTCTCTCTATCCATTCATCAATTGAAGGACATTTAGTTTATTTCTGTTTCAATTTGGAGTTTGTATCATTTGATCAAAATAAATTATGTCTTGTTAATAAACTATGCAACTCCATCCTATACCAACCCAATTTGTATGTGTTTATTTAAATTGAGGCACCTAATTGTATGATAGCCATTAACTTATCTTTTAAAAAATTATTAAGATCAAAAGTTATATGTAATTGTACAGTCAGAACAAATTCAATAAACTTATTAGAAACAGAAAATACTCTACATCCCCATAGGTAAAATCATTATGATGAATATTATTCATGAAACATTTTTTCTTTAACCAAAATAAATTTTCTTTAAAAATAAATCAACAAACATTGCAAGATTAACAAAATCAAGTCAGATTTAGGGATCATTGGAAGAAGAAATGATCAGAACATGTGTCCTGGTTTTCAGATGGGTGATATAAGCAACAAAATACATGGGAAGTAGAAAAAGACAATATCTGAGTCAATTGGACGCATGGGGACCATGGGAGAGGGTTGAAGGGGAGGGGAGAGAAATGGAGGGGAGCAGAGAAAAATGTACAGCTCAATAAAATTAAAAAAATATTGAGATTATTTACTTATAAGTTGTTACCTCCTTACTGGCACTCACTTGGGTTTGAATTCTCCCTCTCCAGTCAGTCATATCTCTCCACACTGATAGGAAAAGAGACTCAGAGTCCCCAGTGCAGAGTTGATGACCACCCTTTGGGGGCCTTTCTTTGCCACAACTCTTTCTGAGCATCTAAAGATTTTAAAAAGAGGAGAAGGGGGAGGAGAAAATGGAGGAGAAAACAAAGGAGGAAGAGGGGAGGAAGGGAAGGGAGGAAGAGGGGAAGGAAGAAAGGAAAGAGAAGGAGGGGGAGGGGGAGAAGGAAAGGAAAGAGGAAGAAAGAAAAAAACATACATAACCAGGACCTGCAGAAAAAACAATCTAGAAATTTTATTTAGCAAGTTTAATTTCTGAGCTTTAAATGTGCTTCTCACCCCCTGTTTTGACTTCAATAATTTTACTAGACACTTATTGGAAAAGTTGTGATTTGTGGAGCAGGGATATGTGCTACAGGGCATGCTACCATGGAGTATAAAAATATGACAAGCTATATGAACTGGAAGCTATGGAAACACTTTTATTTTTATAAATCTATAGAGAAAGTCTGCTTGATTTACCAATATGCCTGTGTGGGGCTTAGTAAATAAATGGCAAAAGCAATTGAGAAACTTTGGCTAACACAGGTAAGTTTCAAGAACTTAGTTACATGCAAGTCACCAGTCTGGGAAGACACTAAGAGTCCCAATAAACAAGTAACAGAATGCCATTGTGTGTTTAAAGACAGCTCCAGCATGCCCTTGTCAGTAGATGGAGGGCAACAAGGCTGTTAGTCTGGCAACTGTGGACATGTAAGTGAGCAGGACATTTATAGTTCTTTTATTCAGGATCTAGAGAAGTCTCCAAATCTGTACGATAGCAATGGTTGATACTTGCTTCAGCTGTCCCTGATTTGCAAATCAAATAATAAAATTTTAACACCAATTTTGTCATGCCTACATCCCCCCTGGTGACTGTAATCCCCAAATATTTCCATTAATTTCCACAAATTGGCTCCATAATGGTTGTTTTCCTCCTTGGGGGGTGTTGTGAATGATTGTGCATATTTCTTACATATTTTGAGGCTCACAGCTCTGATATACTATTGGCAGGGATGAGCAGTTTTTAAAAACTGGTGGCCCTCACCCAACTTCCTACTTGTGTTTTTTCTGGGTTGATGACAACTGTTAGTTTACATCTTTAGATTTTCTGGTTGCTTATTTGGGTGACTGCAACTTGGAATGCCCATCTTCCTGTAAAATTCTTAGATCGTCTGCCAATCCTTCCTCAGCTAAGGTGGGACTTCGTGCCTTCCTCCCTTCTCCAAGCTGGCTTGTGGTTTCACAGGTCTTAACCTATGATGCTACATCTTCTGTGTGCACCTCTGCACAACTTCCCTGTTGTGTGTACAAAACGCTGGTCTCTGCAGTCATCCACCAATAGTGGTTCCTACAGTCATTTTTACCCTTCTTCTACAAAGACTTCTGAGCCCACAGATGAGGGTGTATGATATAGATCTGCCATTTAGAGTTGAATACTCACTAGCCACTATGTCCTAAGGTCTGTTCATCTACTGCAAAGGGAAGCTTCTCAGGAAAGGGTTAAGGGCTGCATTAATCTATGAACACGAGTCATTAGGAGTCGGTTTAACACTCACTCACTCTCTCATTAGGAGAGTAATAGTAATAGCTTCTCCCCTAGGACCTAGGACCTGTCCTGCCACAGGATCTTGATCCCAATAACTGTTCTAGGTTTGGGCTCTATCTTGTGGATTGGGCCTTAGAACCCATTCGAAAAGTGGTTGGCTACTCTCATGACATTTTTTTGCTACTATTGAACCATGTGGTATCTGATAAGATAAGTTGATGCTCGCTAGGTTCGCAGCTACGTAAGATAGATGGTTTCTTTTCTCTTATGGTACCATGCTGCACGGTGAAAGCTAAACAGTATAGGTGAAACTTCCAGAACAATCCCAACTTGAATTCTCCATATATGTCACATACTCAAGTATGTGATGTCTTCAGCAGCAGGGTCTTACTGTCAAGTTCAAGAGCGTATTCAAGAGCAATAGCAATAGCCTGTATTTTGGGAGGGGGAAACTATGGGAATTCACTGGCCAACAGAGGTAACCCAATTCTGTTCCAAAAGAGGTAACCCTGGACACTGGACGTTTTGCTAGCCTGTAGTATCTAGATTGTGGAACCCTATATTATAGGCTAACTTCATTTAACAATCCCCCCAACACACACACACACACACACACACACACATTCTTCAGTTGTTCCTCATAGGATGTTTTCAGAAGGTCTTTAGTGTTAGTTTATTTACCTGGATATTCTCTCCTCCACCCGTCCCACCCAGCCCTATCTCATTTAACTCTTCCTCTTCTGCTATTCACTTATATCCCTGCATTGCATCCTCCCTCCCTGGACACCACTCCTTCCCTGTGACTCCTTACTACTTTCCTGACAGCCATAGATGTTCTAAACAAGACATGTTTATCTAAAAATTCAAAGCTAACTTCCACAAATGAAAGAAAATATGGTACATTTGTCTTTTTGACTTGAGGTTCCCTCACTCACAATGGTTGTTTCCACTCCAACCATTGACATGAGAATTTCACAATTTCATTTTTTGACTATTGGATAATATCCTTTTGTGCAAGCATATTATATTTTTATTACCCATTAATTCATTCATGGATATCTAGGTTGTTTACATTTCCTGGCTATTTTGAGAATAGATAGATTATGTGGCAAATAAATTTCTGGCTTTCTGAGGAAGCTCCACTCTGACTTCTATAGCAACAGCACTATTTTTCTCTCCAACTAGCAATGAATAGTTCTCCTTTCCCCTATGTGCAAACTCTATGCTTATCACAAGTTTGGAGAAGGCTATAAAGAACTACATCCCCTCACACACAAAATCTAGCATAATATACTCATAAAATTGACACTTGAAATCATCTTGATGAGTTTTTGTATTTCCTTACTTAACATAATTAATAAAAAAGTACACATAAAATACGTTTGCTGGCTCTCTTGGGCTTTAATATTAATATCATTATATGACTTTGGTAATCTATAACTTGATTCCTTGGCTTGAATTTGTGTTTGTTTTGTTTGTTTGTTTACTTATTGTGTGTTCATAACATACATGCCATATGACCCTGCAGTGGTCAGAATACAAACTTGGGAATTAACCTTTGCCTTCCACCTTGTGTGAGAGGATTTCTCTTGCTGTCCCCTGCTGCACAGAGCAAGCTATCCAGCCTGCCCAGGGCCTTTTGGGGACTCTCCTGACAGCCACCTCCATATAGGGGTTGTTGGAACCACAGATACATGAATTATTGCATGTGGAGATTATGTTAGATATTTTGAACTTGTAGGTGTTCTAGGTATGGCTGCATGAAAGTTAACTTCTTTTTTGATAACCAGAACATTTTTTGTGCTAAAATAGGTCAATGGGTTCATATCATTTGATTGATATGAGCAACTCTTTCAATTTCTTACCTAGGGTTTCTGTTTGTCTGAGTCATGACTTTAATAATAAATGGCTACCTTTGTCTCCTCATTACAAGGAAAAATCAAAATCTTACAAACTTTTATTGGTAGATGCTTACATTTCTTTGAAACCAAATAACTTAGAAAAAAAACATTGCTCTTGTTCGATTCAAAATCTACTAGTTCTGTAGACCAGGCTGGCCTTAAACTTACAGAGATCCACCTGCCTCTGCCTCCCATGTGCTGGGATTAAAGGAGTGCACTACCACTGCCCAGCATGTTGAGTATTCTTAATAAGGAACAGTGACTACAGAGAGTTTCTTAAAGAATGATTTCAGTAACAGAAACAAGGAGTTTGTATAGTATTATCACTGAAAGTATATAATTAATCTTTGAACATTATTTCTTGGTTTTTAGGGAAACTTATAAGTAGGTACCTAAAAAATACAACCAGGCACTGTGCTCTATCCTAATGTATGATTCTTTTCTGTATGCTGTGAATACCCTTGGTTAATAAAGAAACTGGCTTGACCTGATAAGGTGGAGTAGAGCAGAGTGGGGAAAAAACTAAACTGAATGCTGGGAGAAAGAAGGGGAGAGTCAGGGAGAATCCATGTAGCCCCACCGGAGTTGCTGGAACTTTACCGGGTAAACTACAGCCTCATAGCAATACACAGATTAATGTAGATGGGTTAAATTAAGATGTAAAAGTTAACCAATGAGAATCTAGAGCTAATGGGCCAAGCAGTGATTTAATTAATACAGTTTCTGTGTAGTTATTTCAGGTCTGAGATGCTGGGTGGTCGGGAAATGAACAAGCGGCCCTTTTACCACACTACCCTGCCCCTACATTGTCACATTTCATATGCACATACATGAGAGGCTCCGTCATGAAATACTCATGAGTGTACATTTATATATGCATGCATCTACTCCATGGTGATACACTGAATTTCTTAAATAAAACATAAAGAAATTTATAACGTAATGCTCTATTTTTTTTGTGAAAGCAAACAAATTGAAATGCGGTCCCGCTCTAGCTGAGGGTGAGATTCACTTGGTGTGTAGTATTCATGAATCAAAGATTTAAATGCAAGGCTTTAAGATGAAACTTTGAAAAGTTGGCAACATAGTTTGTGGGCAGAATAACTAAAGCATTTGATGATGCACCAGGCTAAGAACACTTCTCTGAAAATATCACTAGGAGTCATTGAACACTCGACATAACTGCAAAATATTTGCTAAAAAAATAAAAGTCACTTAAACTTTCT
Source organism: Neodon shergylaensis (assembly GCA_025134845.1). Classification (NCBI taxonomy): domain Eukaryota; kingdom Metazoa; phylum Chordata; class Mammalia; order Rodentia; family Cricetidae; genus Neodon; species Neodon shergylaensis. The sequence continues at coordinate 2,771,668 of JABTXL010002720.1, forward strand.
TACAATGCAGATTTAGTATGAGTTATGCCACCTGTATATGCAATATCCTCATTAAATTCCACCTACAAGCATCTTTTTAAAACCTACTCTAGAGAATCACATCCATCGTTAGTGAGATTTAGGGAGAAGGGCTGGAGAAAGGGCTCATCGGTTAAGAGCACCTGCTTCTTTTCACAGGACCCAAGCTCCATTCCCAGCACCCACAGGGCTCACAGTAGCTCAAGGACCAGAGAACCTGATGCTCTCATCTGCCTTATTAATCTGGGTATAGTTTTGAAAATACAGTCATGTAGTGCAAATAAATTTATGTAAGAGAACGTACATACAAATTGAACAAATGATTATTAAATGCAAGGGAAATTAATTTCACACTACAAGGGGATTACTTTATTCCCTGTAGTTTGTTGTTGAAAGGCCATCAAGCACTTTCCCTTTTCTCTGTGTGTTTCCCTGAGCTTTTTTATGATGTCGTTTATTATGGAGAATGAAAAGGTTACTTGCTAAGTTGGATTTTGAAAAATCCAGGTGAGGACCAAAAATGAGAAGCCTTAATTAACATTTCTAACCAATTCTCTTTCCACTAGGATCACAGGAACAGGCAAACAGCACCAAACTCAAAATCTTGCAGACACCAGACGCATCAGCCGAGCTTACAGACAGCCCAGAAGCCTTAGCAGGATGTGCTGATCCCTCTTTGAGTGACACATTGAGGTTCGATGTGGACGAGCAGAGACTTTCATAGCACTGAGATGCCGAAAAGCCTAACACCTGGGCATCAATCAACTACTTGAATTTCTTCAACATGGACATTCCAACCGCACCTTTGTTTTTACGTTAACTATATAAATTGTCATTTCATGTTGGAAATAAACAGAATGAAATGGAAATGATACAATGTTTGGAATACTTCTAGCGCCATCTATTGGTTGAGAAGTTTGTTATTGCTGCACCAAGCCATAATGAATAAAGTACTACTAACTACAAGTATTACCATACACATTCCAGATAAACTCGCACGCAATAGGATGCTGGAATGGATAATTACACTGTACCCAAGATTCTTACAACTGGCTAATACAACTGATGTATGAAGAAACAGGCAGATGAAAACATTTTAGTCTTAAATTCTAGGCTATCAAGAATTGAGTAGATTGCATTGAATATCTACCATGGAATGTTTACTCATGTCACAAACAAAATAAAACTGAATCTCCTTTGTATAATGGAAAATTCTCTAAAAGCCTTGCTGGCATGACAAATGCAGTATTAATCTTCCTTTGTCACCGAAAGCATAAGGGAAGCTATTTTGTATTGCAAAATTGGTTCAATTAATGGCACTTTTTCCTCATGCAAAGATCAGAAATGAACAGAGACAAGACTATGAAGAACATTTTTAAAGATGTCTTTTTCTAAAGCTTTTTTTTCATGTGCATTATAATTGCCACCCAATTGGATAATTTGAGCATTCAAATTAAAGAACATGAAATTAATTAATTTTAGGTAAAATTATTTTCTTACTCAATTTTACAAGTACAACTAATTGAATAATGAACAGTTCATCCTAGAAAAAAAAGGAAGTAACCCTTTTAAATTTTGGCTCCCTCTGCTTCACATAATGATTGCTTTCATAGCTTTTATCATCTATAAATGATGCTCTCAATGACAGAGAGAGGGAGCGGGGAGAGGGGAGAGAGAGTTCCACAGACAGAGAGTAAAAAAACAAAGATGGGACATGTTTGGTGGTCGTGATTGACTGGAAAATAATATCATTTTGTTGTTGGATAGTGATTTACTGAAATTTCTAATTATTTCCAATGCATGCCATTTTTGGTTTGCTGTTCTGTGTATAGCTTTTTACATTCTAATCTCAGTTCTTCATCCCTTCTCTCCTCCTGCTCCCCCAGCCTACCTTCCCCCCCCCCACCCCTCATCTGCTCCTCAGAGAGGGTAAGCCATCTCCTGGGAAGTCAACTAAGTCTGTTCTATAACCTCATTGAGTATAGTTTTGAAAATTTTGTTTTTATGTACTTTATTGTAGCATATTTTCTTTTATATTCCTGTCCCTTATTATATTGAAGAATACATGAATTTACAAGGAACAAATTTTTATGGGATTTTATAGTAAGAGAAAATTATTTTTGAAATAAAATATAAGAGAGCAATTTGATGTCCATTCTTCCAGAATATGAACTATTTTTAGTTTTCATAGTCCTTTTTGCTCGTGTGTTTCTCTGTGTGGATCCTTAGTTTTATGAAAAAGATAAGGAAGTTGTTGTTTGACCCTAAATGATTGGATGGATGATATGAATTCTGTAGAACTAAAATTATTCAGAAATTGAGTCCCATTTTTCAATATTTCTTCTATTCAGATAGATTGTTTTCACATGTGGAAGGCATATAAGACAGAACATTCCATTGTCATTGCCACCAATTTCCTCGGGAGGGTCAGGACGGCAATGAAACATTCAAAATTGGCTGTAAAAGCACACAAGTAGCTGGATCTTGTCTATCATTCAGAATGCTGCTTCTGACTCCCATTCTTTGTATTCCTCCAGTTTCTCCATGTGAGATATTTTTGATTTCACACTGTATTCAATATTCAAAGAACATGCGAAGAAAACTGCTATTTTCTGCTTAGACATTCAAAAAAATCAACAGCACCGAGAGCTCCCAGACAAACACACAGTTTTTCCGTAGATTGGAAATCGAAGAGACTTTTGCAATTTTAAAATATGCTTTTTGTCCTCGTCATTCACTTTACTAGCCTCAGAAAGGTCATTCTTGAGAGCCTTGGGTTTACTGACTGTAAGATCACAACATCACTCACAATGGACCTCAGACTTGGATACAGCAAATGCCTGCATTTAGATCATTAATAATTAATAAAGCTCAAAGGGCTCATCAGTACATGGCTACTTAAGTGTAAGCTGTTATTTGGAAGCCCATCTTGCCAAGAAAATATGTGTTCTAGGATCAATTTAGATAAAAAAATGGAGAAAGAAAGTTCTGTAATGGAACAAAGTGAGTTGTTTTCATGGTGAATGATGTAGACCTAACTATGTTTCATATTGACATCTGAATGCTGGTCTTTTATTATTTTTCCTGTTTTTGTGTTAAAATGGTCTTATAAAAGCAACTTAAGGTAGAAAGGTTTATTTTGGGACAAAGTTTGAAAAGACAGTTTATCATGGCAGGTGACTGGAGCCTGAAGCATCTGTTGATACTGAACCTGAAGTCAGAAAGAAGAAAATGATCAATTAGTCCTTCTTTTTATCTACTCTGGGATTCAAGACCAAGGAATGCAGCCCCCTCCTTGAGATCTCAACCTTAAATAATCTAATCAAGATAATCCCTCACAGGATGTCCAGTGGTCAACCTAATCTAGATAATCCCTGGTTGGCATGTCTGATAGCTTGTTCTAGGGGATCCCTGCCATATCAAGTAGACAACCAACACCATCCACTGAATTATGCGGTCTACTACTAATAGAGAACTATGTAGGTCCCATAAATGTTTATTCCTCTATCAATCTAAAATAATGAAGAACCTAAGCTGTGGAATAAATGTTGTCTCACTGACTACACTCATTCCCTTAAACTTGGGCAAGTTACATACATCTGTTGAGCCTCAGTTTCTTTATGTGGAAAAGAAAAATACGAAAATACCGCTGAACCATGGGGAAGATAATATTTCTTATAATCATGCTTAGAAAACCTGGCACATATTTAGGAAGGTTTTATTATTATTATTTTGTAAGCTTCCAAGTTGTATTTTTCAATGAAGTGTTTCATTTTGCAGAGAAAATAGTAGGATTAAGTGACTGCCTAACAATTAAATGTGGTTTCAGTGACTTTCATTTGAAAAGGACGCAGATTCCTTTATTCTGCAGCTGTCCATTGTATCTCGTTGAGGCCTATGGAACAAACTAGCTGGTATCAAATCTCTAACCCAGCATAGAGAATAGATACTGGTTGAATGACAAAGTTTCTGTAGCAGAGAAGTCTACAGAATTTGCATTTTCTTCTTGGCATTGTCCTGGGGACTGTTGGATATTTCTAGACAGCATTAAATAACACTCCGCCCCAGACTCTTCTAAAAGAAACCATTGTGATAATTAGCCTTTTTAAAATGTTTTTATTAACTCCTAGAGAATTTCACTGAATGCATGTTGATCACAATCCTCCCCCAACTCCTCTCAGAACCACCCTTCTTCCATACCCACCCAATTTTCTGTCTCCTTTTCTGGTTTTTGTTTGCTTGTTTGTTTTCACAAATATAAAGCAAAATTCATTTTGCCTATATATAGTCTTGGGTATGTGGTCTTCCATTGGAGCATGGTAAACCTAACAGAAGTAAAACCTTTAAAGAGAATGACTCTAACTCTCCCAGCAGCTGTAATTGCAAATAGCTAAAGAGCAGACTTCCTGGTCACTTCTTACCTCCATGATGGGATCCGGTCTACCTTGAGCTTACACAGGTCTTTTGCATGCTCTTACAGCCATTGTGAGTTCATATGTGCAGCTTCCTTGTTGTGTCCAGAAGACACAGGTAACTGTGTCATCCACCTCCTCTGGCTCTCACACTCTTTCTGTGCCCTCTGCCTCAATGATACCTGGGCCTTGGGAGCAGATGCTATACTATAAATATCCCATTTAGAAATCCCAGTCTCTTATTCTCTGTACCTTGTTCAATTTGGGGTTGCTATGGGCTCTGCGTTAACCATTTTCTACAGCAAATAGAAGCAACTCGACATTCTAATATCACCCCCCCAATATTTTTCACATATTGGGTTTCTTACAAACTGGATCATGAAGAATCGACTTTTTCTAGAAAATCTTAAACCAAGATGGAGGTGTAAGAACTGCGTGATGAGTGTTAAGTACATGATGCAGGTCTCGGCAAGCAGAATGTCCCATCCTTCATTGGACCACCAAGTGATAAGAGAAAGTGAAGCATAATCCAAACAGGAGAGGGTGGGTTGAGGAAGAAAAGCAACAAAGGCAGAGAGCCCTCTGAAAAACACAGAGGGAGTTGCAGAGCCTACAGCATTATCTCCATTGAAGTCTTGCCTTTTCTCAGCCAGTTCATTCTTCCAGGTATATTTAGGTTAACACTGTGACTCACACATTGCTGATAGTGACTGTATGAGATAGATAATTCCTATCATCAACATGACCACTTTTTACAAAGAAGGAAACTCAGGTACAAAAACACTCCCTAACTTGAATAGCCACAAACATGCTTCTCTTTACCTTATAAGAAGTGATGTAACCACCCTTCACTCTCGGGGTATTTTATCTCATTGAAGAAGTCTCAGTTGCTTTCAGGTTTTCCTTGATGATTCTATTCTAAGGGTCAAGATACTACAGGAAACTAAGTTTCTCAGTGTTAGCATCCTGTATCATGACTAATGGTGATCAGGTATCATATTGCATATTCTAAGGTAAACCATCTAAAAATCCAAGTTTTCCCAAAATAATGGTGGGTATATATGGAATGTTTGAAAGGAGACAGGGCCAAAAAAACTATGTTGTGGGGAATAGTAATTTAGTTACCTTTGCAAATAGCCCAAACACAGCAGGACTGTTTCTTTTGAAATAGTCCTTGCACATCCATGACATTGGGATTCAGCAAGAAGCACAGTCAGAATGGTGGATGGATTTTAATCTTAGATCTCTCAGGCTCAAGAACTTCTAAATTAAATCTTATTTTTTAAAAGAACTTGGTATGTAGTATGTTGCTCCAGTAGTAAAAGGAAAAATCTAAGGAACTCTTACATATATAAAATAATGGGCTGGGGATGTAGCTTTGTTGGTAGAGCACTTGCCTAACAAACACAGAGCCCTGACTCTCAGTCACAGTACTCCAAAGATGCAGGTGTAGTGATGCATGCCCACCAACCCGTGGAAGCTACAGACAGGAGAATTAATGTGCAAAGCCATCTTTGCCCATGTAGAAAGTTCAAGACCAGGTTGGGCCTAGTGCGAAACTCTGTCTCACAAGGTAAAGTAAGAGGGTGTGACCACTGGATAGCTAAAATAAAATTAACTTGATTCTGTTCCAAGAAGATGATAGGAAATGGTGTGCAAATGACGAGAAGCTTATAAAAAAAAGAAAGAAAAAAAGAGAAAAAAGGAAGAAAAGAAATGAAAAGAAAAAGCTTACTTTTTAAGGGATTAAAAAAAAAAAGTCCTTTCCTCATTTTTGGCCTAGCTAATACTTTAATCCTTTTTTTATTTTTGAGGACTCACTCTCTGTGACTAAGCAAAATGTTATCCCTGCCATTAGCAACTTCTGCCAACAGGAAGCATAGACCAAGTAAGTTCAGAAACACCAACAAATTACCAAACTCCCAGGAAGAGAAATTCTTAGCCTTCCCATGCTTTCTTCCACCCATTACTAAAGGTGCTCACTGGGATCATCTTCAATTATTCCACTGCGCTAGTTTTCCACACACCCCCAAACAGCCCCCCAATTTCAGGCATTTCTCCTGGTACTCTCTCTATCCTATCTTCCTCCTCCACCTGGTCCTGCTCACTTCCGTCTCTAACTGCCCCCCAGTACACCCATAAAATCTATTCTATTTCCCCTTCTCAGAGATTTATGAATCCCCCCCATACCTCTTCTCATTATCTAACCTCTCTGGGTCTATGGATTGTAGTCTATCATTTGCTTAATGGCTAATATCTATTTAAAAGTGAATACATACTGTATTTCTCTTTCTGGGTCTGGGTTATCTCATGCAGGATGATTTTTTTCTAATTCCAACTATTTGTCTGCAAATTTAATGATGCCAATTATTTAATAACAGAGTAATACATTTTCTTTATCCATTCATTTGTTGAAGAACATCTAGTTTTTCTCCAACTTCTGGCTATTATGAATAAAGCTGCAATGAACATAACTGAGCACATGCCCTTGGGGTAGAATGGAGCTTCCTTTGAGTATATGAACAGAGTGGTATTGCTGGGTCTTGTGGTAAACAGATTCTCAACTTTCTAAGAAAGTGCCATATTGATTTCCATTGATTGACTTCCGTGGGGGCTGTTCAAGTTTGCCCTCCTACCAGCAATGGAGAAGTGGTCCCCTTGCTCTCCATTCTCACCAGCATGAGCTGTCACTTGTGTTTTTGATCTTAGTTACTCTAATAGGTATAAGATGGAATCTCAAAATCCATCTTAGTGTTGATTTGCATTTCCCTGATGAACATTTAAGTGTTTCTCAGTCATTTGAGATTCCTTTATTGAGGAATCTCTATTTAGATTTGTACTCTATTTTTTGACAAGATTATTTGGTTTTTTAATATCTAGTTTCTTGAGTTCTTTTTCTATTTTGGATATTAGCCCTCTATCAGATGTGAGGTTGGTGAAGACTTTTTTACTATTCTGTGGCTGCCATTTTGTCCTATTGACAATGTCCTTTGTCTTACAAAAGCTTTTCAGTTTCATGAGGTCCCATTTATTAATTGATTTTAGGGCCTGTGTTTTTAGTGTTCTGTTCAGAGAATTGTCTCCTGGGCCAATGCATTCAAGGTTATCCCCTCATTTTCTCTTCTGTCAGATTCAGTGGCTCTGGTTTTAAGTTGAGGTCTTTGATTGGTTTTGTTCCAATTGTTTTTTGATCCATATCGTGGTGACAGATACGGATCTATTTGCAATTTCTGTTTGCTGACATCCAATTAGAACAGAAGCATTTGTTGAAAATACTGTCTTTTTTAGAGTATGTATTTTTGACTTCTTTATCAAATATTAGGTCTATGGGTGTTTAGATTTATGTCTAGGTCTTCAATTCAATTTCACTGGTCAATGTGTCTATTTTATGCCAATCCCATATAGTTTTTCTTACTATAGCTCTGTTGTACAACTTGAAATCAGGGATGGTGATACCATCAAAAGTTTTTTCATTGTTCCGTATTGTTTTAGCTACTTTTTTTTCATATGATGTTGGGGATTGTCTTTTAAAGGTCTGTAAAGATTGTGTTTAAATTTTTATGGAGATTGCATTGAATCTGTAGAATGCTTTTGGTAAAAGAGCTATTTTTCTATATTAATCCTACCAATTCTTGAGCATGGGGGAATCTTTCCATCTTTTGATGTCTTCTTCAAATTCTTCCTTTAAAGATTTGATGTCTTTAATCATACAAATATTTCACAAGCTTGGTTAGAATTAACCCCAGGTATTTTATATTATTTAAGAATATTTGGAAATATATTGTTTTCCTGATTTCTTTCTCAGTCCATTTGTCATTTGTATATAGGAGAGCTACTTTTTATTTGTTTGGTTGATTTGGTTTTTTTGTTTTTTTTTGTTTTTTGGTGAGTTTACTTTTTTCGTTAATCTTGTATCTATCCCCCTTGCTTAACGTGTTTATCAGCCGTAGGAGTCCCCTGGTGAAGATTTTGGGGTCACATATGAATCATATAATCTGCAAATGATAATTTGACTCAATTGACTGCTGTAGAGAAAACAGGTGTGGAAGATCCTCTGATTATAATTAGATGGCAACTGAATGGTTATACCATATCTTATAGTTTAAAATTGGCCATATCAAAAGATAAGGAAATAAGTAAATTAAATTCCATGCTTTAAGCTCTTGACTAGCGAGTATATTGTCAATTTGAAAATATGTTTTTTTTAATGGAATGTAAGTTTTAGGAAAGTGTTCTCAGGAGATGAGAATGGACTAAAATGGAATGAAAAACTTTGCTCTATTAATTCCCTTGAATTTAGCTTTCAGTCTGTAAAGATGAAGCAAGATTGCAAGCCATACTTAGAGGTGCACATGACATATGTTTAACCCGATAAAGTTGTGATTAAAAATAGAAAAGTAAAGGATGAAGTAGAAGAAGACATAGAAAAGGTAGAGGAAGAAGAGAGAAAAAAGAACTGACTAATCAGAGGATGAGGAAGAAGAGGGAGGAAGGGTTACTGGTAAATTACTATCAGGCTATTGAAACAGTATACTCCAAAGGACTTGACTTTCCCCAGGATCCCTTTCTGAGGGAAGCAAATGCTACCTCCCCCCACCCCCCACACACACACTCACACTGACACCAGCCTGCCTTTCAGGAATAGCCTTCTTTAAGGTCACATGAATTGACATGTGCATAATTCATCTTCTTCAATAAGGTTGCCACACAAGCATAGAGAATCTGGGAGTCTGGGAGTCTTCCTTCAGTTTCCCCCAACTATAAGTAAATCCACTTTCCTGTATCAGTCTGTCTCCTAATTGCTTTTGAGAAGTGACAGGTTTATAAATGTCAAGTATTTTCTGTAACATTACCTCATAAACATCGTGCCTGGGAAGATGGCTCAGTGTTTGCCGTACAAGCATGACCACCTGAGTTCAGATCAGAGAAGTTCGACTGTGACCATAGTGGTAGGTGTGGTCGAGGTAGAAACAGACAGATGCCAGGGGCCCAAGCGTGAAAGTTCTAGGTTCAGTGAGAGACCCTCTCCGTAATAAATAAATAAATAATACATCAATAAAAAATAGAGAGAGAAATAAAGGAAGTTCCCAGTTCTTAGCCTGTAATATTGACCCTTGGCCTCCGAGTTCACACCCGATGGGTGGGAGGAACTGGGGAGGTTGGAGGTTGAGGGAGGTAGCGGTGGATGGATATAATCAATACACATTATACAAACACATAAAACTTTCAAAAATATTTCTTCAAAAACTGAAACCCAATATTTATATTAGTTTCCCAAGGGATTATAAATATAATTTGAAGAATATGACATCAATATCAGAGCATAGCAGATCCTGAACATCTCTTAAGATATTCCTTGTGCATGCACATTTGCTAAATCAATTCTGCATCAATGAATAATCATTTTGCCATATGTTCACCAAATTGAAATAAAAATAATGCCTATTTCTAACAACTCATGCTTTATAACCGTTTTTGTAACATTTAGAATGTTTAACTGGAAATCTTTCTCTTGGGCTGTATGCAAATGATTTATGCTAATGTCCTTAGGAAAAAGCCTCATCATTATTGTGATGAATCTCTTCTGGTGACAGCATGATTGCACAACTAAATCATCGTTCTAGAAAGAAACAAAATCAGTAACTCCATTTAGCAGATTTGGTGGGGATGCTTACACAAGTATTGAAGAAATTCATATTAAATTACATCCATATGACATTAAACACCGCTCGGCCTGCTGAAGACCTCAGCCTAACATTGGGAGTTGTTTTCTTTTTCCTGTTGCATCTGTTTAGATTAATCACTTATTGAGATAAAATTGCCTTTTGAGGATGAAGTCACACTTCATGAAAACATTCTTTCTCTGTGACTTTTAAGTGAGCAATTAATTTCTCATTGGAAAACTTGTGTGTCAGTAGACATGGTCTCGTAATATTCTGCAGAACTCCTGACCTTTGTTCAAAGATGGATGCCATTGTCATATTGAATGTTCTATTGCTAATACTAATGTATGACGTACTAGCAAGCTTGGTTTTAGAGCATAATTCCCGTTACTTTGATGTACAAACCAAGTTGGAGTCCGATAAAGTACTGAATTCTTAAGTTTAAAGAGGATCCCCAACGGCTTTATTCCAAATAAAAACGTAGTGCATTTCCCCATCTTCATATGTTTTCTGTTCTATGAATATTAGTCCTCCCTCCCAACAGCAATGATATTTATTTCTCCTATCCTTTTAATGCGACACAAAGCTATGTATGTTCACTGTCCTTATTGGAAGAAAAGCTCACTGAAGACAGACCTAGCTACCACCTACATCATAACTGGGAAATGAATAACAGTCAAGAATGGTTTAGAAGGACTAATGACTACAATGATAAACACAGTGATTATTACTATACTCCTTGCATTAATCTGTAAAAACTAACAAAAATGAGTCTCTAATTCTCTTTACTTTAAAAATGTGGATATTCAAACTAAAATGATTCAACCACAACTCACTACACATTAGGACCTGGTAAGTCAGAATTTTCTACTGAGTAGACTCAGCACCAGCAAGCATGATCGCACAATTTGTTCTTACTAGAGAGGGCTTTGAAATCAAAGAATAAATGCCTTTAATTACCAAGACCATTAGACTTTTATCAGTTACATCTGATATGAGGTCAGGCTTCTACCTAATCTTTTATTTATCATGGCTTGTGTGTTTGTTTCTTTTCTGTTAATAAGAGCCTACACTACAGATAACACAAAAGGCTTTCATATCTGTGTTGTGTGACTTTCTGGAGAGACATGAACAAAAAGTCCTTATCCAAGATTCAATACTGATGCAACATCAGAGGAATAATACCTTCCAACTCTATCTAGATGAACCAGAGAGTGCACTGTGGTTACTACAGGAGCATAGGTGACATAAGGTGACTGTGTCACCTCAAAACCCACCCTGGTATGGGTGATGACCACAGAGGCTGCATTCATAGAGTTGCCCGCTCAACTTACAGGCAGTTTTAATGGAGTCTTTTCCTCCCCAGCAATTGCATACTGCTTACATAAACTTGTGGAGAGGCCTTGTGAACCTTGCCAGTTTTCTGTGCTTCTGGATCTTTCAAGTGTTATGGGCTTCCTAAGCTCACAGTTCCTTTAGCTCCCTGCAACTAATCAGCCTCCCTTCTCCTTTTAGGAGGCCATAAGCATGGCATCTATGTTCCTCTCTTTCTTCAGTTGAAGTGGTATCTGCATGCCAGTGTCCACTGTGCACTATCAGCAGTAGCTAAGGTGTGAAATCAACTTAACTTCCTATCAAACGATGAATGGACAATGAAAATAATATATTCAACCTTTGCAAAAGATTTTGATCCTGTCATCTGAAACGACAGAGACGAATATGGAGAACGTTATCGAAATGAAACAAGCCAACACAGAAAGACAAGCATCTTATTGTCTCACCTATTTGGAGAATCTGCACTAGTCAAACTTAAAACGGGACATTGCAGTAGTGGAAACCAGGGCTGTGGATGCGGCAGGATGGAAAGATGCTAGTCAAAGAATACAGTTTCAGTTAGAAAGGTAAGAAAGTTCTATTGTACATCACTGTGACAATAGCAACAAAATATGAAATCATTGAAATTTCCCAAGCAAGCAATTATTTAAGAGTTTTGGTAAAATAATACACATATGAAGTATTGTATATCTTAATTTTAGAATGTAGCCATTATAAAAGCATAAATATTTGAAAACACCATGTTTGTAATCTATACATACATATGATTTTATTGGTCCAAGTGAGTAACAGAAATGATGAACATTTTTAGACTTGTTTTCTTTTCTCTAGGCTAAGGCTTGTTTTCATGCAACCAGGCTCTCCTGAATGTGAGACTTCAGAAAACGTGAGTTTCTGACTTACCGCTGGTATTGGTATTGGATCATAGTTCTCTAAAAACAATTCAATGTGACTAGTTCAGAGGAGAAATGCCCACAATAGTGACAACTGCAGACAGTCTGTTAATCTTTGAGGACTGGTGAATGATCTCTAAAAGCATTGAATCAAGAACTCTTTTTTATGTTCTCAATCTCAAACAGATTTTAAATAGTTGCATGGGTACTTTGCCTAAGCAACACTTATGTTCTGTCATAAATTGAGGCTACAGAATGAAAAGCAAAAAATCAAAAAAGACCTGAAGTTTAATTTGGTCTTTTTGAAGGACTCAAAGGTTACCATGCAAAATTATACTTAGCCACATGTTTTAATGATTATCTTATTAACTAATCTGGATCCTCAAAATCGGTCTGATAATTATTATCTGGTCGACATGTGTTGACCTCAGTTACCGACTGAAGTGAGGTTTATTCGCAGAAGCATTATTTTCATTTGATCCCAAGGCTCTCTTCTCGACTGCAAAATGCCCACTGACCTGAGAGCAATATATCACAATAAAACTAGGGGGAAAATAGGCATTAAATTCTTGACAAGACATAAAATACAATGTTTTGGAATGCTGCCTGATCTACTTTTTGTTTTGCTATTTTCTAACTTCAAAGTACTTTTTAAAATAACAAGAAACTCTCTAGCTTGAAGACAAAAAAGGAGAAAAACAGGGAACTGTGCAGTTCGATACTCTCGGGGCCCACAAACTGACCTTGCTTAAAGTTGCTTACCCACAGCAGTGATGGTATTTCTGTTTCTGAACTAGTGCCAACTCAGAAAGCCATCTGCTCTTTCTTTATGACTCCAGGAAATATCTTAACCGCTGGTAGGTGCCCAGCTCTTTATAGAACCAATCCTGGACTGCCTCCCACAGTGAACAAAGCAATTTCTGCAATAATATGCGCACACTGTCCCCTTTGCTGGAGACCTCCTCAACCTGCATAACCATGGACAGACAGCATGTCCATCTCTCATCAGGCCAACAGCTAGAGCAAGACACAAACTTGGGCCAGAAGTATAGCGGTTTAAGCTCAGTAGTAATGTGCTTGCTTAGCATGTACAAGAGTCTTGGCTCGATTCTCAGCATCGTAAAAACACAAGCAAACACTTCTAAATGCCCACAGCATCATTACCTTCAGTGCCAGGCAGCCAAACTAGACTCATTCTAGTTCTATACCCGGATGCCAGGATTTTTCCAGTTCCGCTGAAACATAGAGACTTGCAAAATAACTTCTGATCCCAAAAACTAATAAGTAGATAAAAAGTAGTTTTAAAAAACCTTCCCATATAAAATTTTTAAGAAAAATCAAATTAGAACATCACATCTGAGATATAAAAACCAATATCTTCTGAGGCACTTTGGCAAATACTAAAAAGAGTTAATTTTAGAATAAGTTAAAAATAAGTAAATGAAATCATTTTTGAGTAAATACACTTGCCCACATTTACAAAAGCAGACAGGCTACAGGGTAAATTTATTTAATGTGAAAATGTCATTTTAAGTGAAACGACGCCTTCTCTCTCGCCTAGAATTATTTCCAAATGTGCAGGTCCTCTGCGCTGCCACGGGTCTTCTCACAGCGGCCGCTACAGTGTTGTTGAAGCGGCAGGATGTTCTTCAGGTGGGTGTAGACTTCAGAGATGCTTTGCTCACACTTTATTTAATAGACTGTTCACTTTCTCCCCAGGAAAGGTGACAAAACTGGATCCTGGATACCAGACTGAGCTTTCAAAACCACCAGGGCACCCTTGTTCCCTGTAACACTGGAATAATGGAGAGCGACAGGTGAGAACTGTCAGTGACCGCCCCTCCTCCTCCAGTGTCACCACAGCTGTGTTCAGCCTGGCTGAATCTCACATGGGCAAGAGTAATGTGGTGAGCAATATTTCAGGGTTACAGCTTTTTTTTCCACTCACTGTGTGGTCTTAGACACATTTTAAATTCTCTAAACTTCAGTAGCTTCCTGGGAAGAGCAGGCACAACAGACGCTCTGCCTGCAGAAAGCAGTTTTGAGATGCCATGCAATAAGGACTTTGGAGCAAATAGCAGTTCTAGGTGCATCTTAATCAGTTCACCTTTGGGCATCATTCTAGTTCGATCTCAATGTCCTGCAAAGGCTTATTGCCAAGTCCTTCTATTGCCTGGGTTCCAGAACCTCAACTAGGGAGATAATAATGAAGAAAGGACAAACACAGGGACACTTGGACACAGGGAAACTGGGATGGATAGGGTAAGGTCTTAGATGGAGAAGTCACAGCATGCAAGAAGTTTGGCGTGTTTATTATATACAGATAAATCAGGAAGCAAGGCTAATACATTCAGATGAACAGTGAGGTAGTTTTAACTAATCTTGATAGTAATAGTCTCTGTAACTATGTTCAGATTATAAACATCCAGGGGGAGAAAACTATGGTAGACCTTTCCAGAACATACCACCAGTATCCACACATGGACCAAAAGAAGATTTTGCCAGCCCTCTGGGGCTTATCCCAGAAATGCTTTGGCACTTCCATGTAGCTGAGGCATTGGGGTCCTTAACATGGGGTTGCCCTAAAGATCTTGTGTTGAATTGGTCCCAAGCTGATGGGAGCTAGGAGTGACTTAGGAAGCAAACTATAGCTGATGTAGGGTAGATTATAGGGGTGAGAGTGGCCTTGAAAGGGATACTGGAACCCTGATTCCTATTTCCTTTCTTTCTTGTTTCTTCTTTTCACCTTTCCTATCCTCCCTCCCTCTGTCCTCAGTACTCATGAGGTGAACAGTCTCAAGTACTTCCCCATCGTCATGATGTTCTCCTTCACCCTGAACACAAAACCAATGGAGCCAATTGACTTGAACTGAAAACATGAGTCCTTTGCAGCAGGCATTTAAAATCTTTTCTTTATAATTAACCTATTGCTCAAATTACAAGAAATTTGAAAGATATTTGATTTTTGAGGCTCCATTTTAAATCTTAGCAAAGAAAATTATATGATTACAGAAGCTTTTCTCTTGTAGACAAATTTGTAAAAGATAAACATTGGTATTAAACTTGCTAATGTGTTTGCTGAATGAAACGGAGGCAACGAGAACAGGAGAAATCTAAATCTACAATACCCTTGACCAGAAATAATGTTTGAGTCTTGTGAAAAATGGGGATGTATTAGTTCATTTTCTATTCAGGATATGTGACCTATAAAAATTTACTTCAAGGAGACCAAACGCATACAAGAAGGAAAGAATTGAACACTGGACACCACCACCACCACCAACACAAATGTTTAGCAACTCATTCCAAATGGAGATGAGGCAGGACTGTAGCTTGGGAGGAGTTGATGAAATGAAACACTGGCTGGATTTAGAGTTCTGAACTAAAAATGCTGTGAGAACAGAACACAATTTATTCTAAATTGTGAATAAATTGACAAGATCTGTGAGGGAAAGAGAAATGACATTAAAATTGGAAATAAGGGTGGAACTTAAGGTTAAATGTGCGAACACCTCTAAATGAGCAATGACATGGAATACTTCTTTCACTTATTTGTCCACGTAGGGATGAGTACATATATTTTATTTACTGTCACATTACGAATGAAATGCAAAGTTTAGGGCTGAAAGAAATACTGGTCTCCTCCAATAGCCAGGGCTTGAATCCCGTTTCAGAGAGGCATGCTAAACAAAGAGAAGATAAATTTTCAAGATATAGTGAAGTTAGTGACTTGACAATTGATAGATTTCCAAAAGGGGACCATCATCTATCTAAAAACTTGAACTGCAGGAGACTTAGAGCAGTGGTTCTCAGCCTTAGGTCATGATCTACAAATCTTAATCTCCAAAAGTATTGCCATTATGATTCAGATTCATAACAGTAGCAAAAATCACAGTTACAAAATCGCAAAGGAAGTAATTTTATGGTTGGGGGACACTACAACATGAGGAACTGTATTAAAAAGTCAAAGCATTAGGAGAGTTGAGAACCACTGATTTAGAGGGTTTCAGTAGCCCCAGTTCAGCTAGCTATCACCCACTAAGAGGGTCTTAAAATTCAATGATGTTAGTATTCCCACAGTAAGCCTCTTTGCTTCTCAACATTCAAGTGTTCAATTGTAAGAGAAGAAAATATCATCACATCTCTCCTTTTGACCATAAGTTATACAACAGTCATTCACTGATCATATTATCTTCCTAAGCCAAATACTTTCTTAGGTATCAGAGAAAGAAAAAAACAACAACAAATATTCTAATAAATATCCAAGGAGATGGAAGAAAATCTTGATGCTTGATCACTATAGAGTCCAACTACCACAAACATTTATGTCAGAAAATATAATAAGCTGTACAGTTGCGATATGGTCAAAGGTGTATAATAAGTCAGCAGAATAAAAGCTAAATCAGCTTTAGAGGGATGTGTTGATTAGTGTTATATCAACCTGACATAGGCTAGAATCATTTTGGAGGACTAACCTTAATTGAGAAAATGTCTCAACCAGATTGGTCTGTGGGAGTCTGTGGTACATTTTCTTGGTTGGTGGTAGACATAGAAGGATACAGGCACTGCTTACAGTGCCATCCCTGGGCTGGTGATCCTTGGTGCTATATAGGAAAGCAGGCTGAGAAAACCATGGGGAGCAAGTCAGTAAGCAGCACCCTCTATGACCTCTGCATCAGCTCCTGCCTCCAGTTTTGTCTTGAGTTCCTGGCCAAACTTTCCTGGTTGGTGAAATACAAGCTATAAGATAAAGCAAACCCTTTCCTCCTAAAGTTTCTTTTTTCCCATTTTTTAAAATCACAACAATAGGACCATTAACTAAGACAGGATTGGAGAAGGCTCCCCGTAAGATGTGATGCTTTGGTTAAAATTGGAATGCTGTCCACTGAGTTCCAAATGAACTGGTTGAAAGAAACAAACCCTGTGGAAGAATTCATTGTGCTAATTATAAAGACAGCAGTACTGAGGAAGGTTTAATCATTTATTGTCTCAACAAGACCCATTTATAGCAGAGACTTTCAACAAATAGTTGGAACTAAATTTGGACATAGAAAGATTTAAAATATGGGAGAGTTCAGACTGTGGTGACCAGAAATGCAGCAAGTGCTGAAAACTCTACTAAATTTTGCATGCTGAGGAGTGGAATCAGGTGGAGAATGACAGAACTACATAGCAAGATAGAAAAAAGCTCTTGAGAAACTTGTAGAATTGTGGGAATGGTGTGGTGTTTTAGTAAACAAAGAAGAACACTTCACTGAGGCAGTGGTAGCCAAATTAGGCGGGTACTTGGAATTTGTAACTCAAGGCACTAAAAGCAGCATAAGACTATTTCCACTGAAAAAGAAAGACTATTTCCACTGTTTTTGAAAACCATCACAAATTGTATGAATGGATACTAGAAATCAAAATGCTTCCTGGTGTAACTGTCAATTCAACATAGCCTAGAGTTTTCTGGGAAGAGAATATCAGTTGAGCAATTGCCTAGGACACAATGGTCTGTGGATTTGTTTGCAGGAGATCTTTTTATTGTTAACTGCTGGAGAAGGCCCAGCCCACTGCTGATGGAACCATTCGCTATCCAGGCAGTCCTGAATTTTATGAGAAAGCTAAATGAGTGTAGTCCAGCCTGCAGGGTAGCAAGCAGCATCATTCATGGTTCCTGTCACACTTCTCTGGATGCTAAGCAAGTTCTTTTGTCAGATAGGGTGCTGTGTGGAATAGCAAGCAGGCCTGATTTCAAGATGCTGCCTTCAATTCATACTCTGACCTCCTTAAATGATGAACTCCAATCTGGAATTGCAAGCCAGATGAACCCTCCCCTCCCTTAAGCTGATTTTGGTCAGACTATTTTATCAGAGCCACTAAAAGAAACTAGAACACAAACTGTACCATGATCAGTCAAAAAACAAAAACAAGGATAAAAATAAGAAATAAAGGTACCAGCATGGAAGGCTCTTAAAATAGTTGACAAAGATTCTTGCCATAGAGAAACTGTAGGGTGACTTGTAATATTTGAATTTATGATTTTAGGATGACCATCATTTTGACAGGGAAAATATCAGATCACAAAAAGAACTGACTGTATATTGTTGCCTACAATAATCCTGTTTCTCCAGTTCCAAGAGAGGGAACAAAGAAACAATAGTGAATGTCCCACCTATACAAAAAGAAGAAGAAGGAGGAGGAGGAGGAGAAGGAGGAGAAGAGGAGGAGGAGGAGGGGGAGGAGGAAGAGGAGGAGGAGAAGGAAGAAGAAGAAGAAGAAGAAGAAGAAGAAGAAGAAGAAGAAGAAGAAGAAGAAGAAGAAGAAGAAGAAGAAGA
>JABTXL010002720.1:2796717-2840705 GCA_025134845.1 Neodon shergylaensis
GTCCTGCCACAGACAGCCCTCACACACACATGCAGGAGGGTCCTGCCGCAGACAGCCCTCACACACACACACACACACATGCAGGAGGGCTCTGTTGCAGACAGCCCTCACACACACAAAGCCTTCTTTTCTTCAATTACTGGAAGGGTGTGGATTCTTCTTAGAAGCTTGTGCTGCTTAAATGTCAATTAAATGAATCATACAAGTGAGCCATTATCCTTTAGTGATAAGATCATGGGTTCAGAAATAATTATGAGTTATTCAAAATAAAAATAAGCATATCTGTGAAATGACTTATTCTTTAAGCCATTATAAATGCAGTTGAGATAATTTTAGGTTTAATTTTAATTGCAAAGAAATTGCTAATTATATTTAATAACATCATTTTCTTTGATTCAAGAAAATATTGTTCTATGTACTTCATAAATTGGCCTATAATGATACACATCATTTTTATATTATATATCTGTTTTATAAAAATGAGTTCTAGTGAAACATCTGTATTAAAATTAAAAGTAATAATAAATTCTCTCAACAAATTCAAAGATAGCTATGATGAAACTCTTTCTATTTTATCCTTTATATTTGACCTTTTCTCCCTTAGATAGGTGTCTGTATGTCCAGTGAGATTCAAAAATGTCAACTTACCACTTATTTGGAAGAGTAAATATTACATCCTAATACTGCAATGGAATTTCATCACCCCATTGAAAAACAAAGACAAAGAACACACAGTACAAATTGTAGCTCTTTTGTGTATGATGAGAAAGTCGTATTTGACAGTGTCCATTAATACTGTCCTTGACTGGCACAAGATATTAATTTCAAAATACAGCCTCCTAATAAACACTAATCTAGCTACAGTGTATGCATGTGTGATAGAGGAAGGTCATTGGTTAAAAAATAAAGAAACTGCTTGGCTGGCCCTCATAGGTTAAAACATAGGTGGGAGGAGTAAACAGAACAGAATTCTGGGAGGAAGAGGAAGTGAGCTCAGAGGCCATGCTCCCCTCTCCCGGGCAGACACACGCGATGAAGCAAGCTGCCAGGTCAGACATGCTGAATCTTTCCCGGTAAGACTGGTGCTACACAGTTTATTAGAGATGGGTTGATCGGGATATCAGAATTAGCCAGTAAGGGCTAGAGCTAATGGGCCAAGCAGTGTTTAAATGAATATAATTTGTGTGTTGTTATTTCTGGTGTAAAGCTAGCCATGAGGGAGCCAGGCTGTGGGAAGAGGCCCGCAGCTCCTACTACACATGTGTGCTTATGTATATGTAGATAAAGGGAAACCCCAAGTCTAAGAAATGCCCATCATAGTAAAGCAATGGATTTCCTTTATGAACTTCATTCTTCAACCAAAGATGACTTTAGTCTCCATATTTTAGCATTACCACCACATTACCATCACCATAGTCACTATCATGCTTAAATACAGGACATTATGTATAAGATGCAGATACATTTTTCCATATTTAATTAAAATATCATTACTTTCCCCTTCCCTCTCTTTCTTCCAGTCTCTCCCAAATTTCTCCCTCCAACTCTTCCTAAACATTATAATCACAAATTATGCATATGTATGAAAAATTCATAAATACAAACTATTTGTTCTGTTTTTTTTTTTTTGCTATTTCTGTGTTTCAGGGCTGATCACTTTACACTGGACAATCAATTATGGACTCATTCCTGGAAGCAGCTAACGCTCCTTCTCCTGGCAGTCATCCGTTGCCTGCATTTCCTTGCACAGGAGTGTGACCCCATGAGATCTTTCTCCATCCTTATTAGCATGCCTATTGATATTGCCATTGTTCAGTCTGGTTTATGCAGATCTGTTTCTATGAAAGACCATTTCATAGGAGACTTTCTGGTTTTCTGACTCCAATAATTTTCCAGCCCTCCTTCCAGATTTTTTGAACCATAGATGTAGGCGCTATTATGTCGATACATCAACTGGGGCTGGGTCCTTATGATCTATTGATCTCTCCATTGTGTCCAGTTAGGGGTTTTTTGTGTTTATGATATTTCTATTTGCTATAAAGAGATGTTTCTTTGAAGATGGGTGGTAGCTGCACGCAGAGAAATGTGGGGATAAGTCAAAGATTTAAAATGAAATTAGGAATGATGGTGGTCTAGCAAGACGGCAGTAGCTGAATTCTCCCCTAAGAGCCATGATTTCACCAGCCGCAGGAAGTTGGCTTAGGTTCCTAGTACCAAGCATGATTTCCTTCCTGCTGGGAGGGCCTTAAGTTCAATTAAAAAGCTGTCAGTTACCACAACCATATGAGTGCCAGCTACTGCCACCTTTACGCACAGCGTGCCATGCTGGTCATTGTGACTCATAAGTGTTTCCTCTGGGTAGGACTGTTAATTGCTTCCCTCCCTCAGCAGCTTTCTGTGTTCTCTGGTACCTTGAAAGCTAGATTGCATGAAGGATGCTTTCAGCTTAGATTCAGCTCAAATATGCAATGTCTTCAGCAACAGGGGCTCACCTTAGACTTCTGAAGAGCAAAAGAAGGCAACAGGTGCAGTCTTAGTGTTTGGAGGAATCACTTGGACTGCCTTAACCAAACACTCTTAAGAAAATGGGTATTGACTGGTATTGAGACTTTTGTACGACTATGTTCCTGTGGAAAGTATTGTCAACCTCAATGAGGCTTTAGGTTATACATATATACTTTTAAATTATATACACACTTATATATAGTTATATATAATATATAATTAAGTTATATACAACACATATGTGTGTATGCATATATACTATGATTTATGGTAAATACAAAAGAATAAGCTTCCTTGAGGCGTCATCAAACAACCTTGGTGGTTTTTGTTCCTTGGCCATCCTTCTCCTTCTGTATTAATCTCCCACTCTCCTCCACAATCGGACCCTCCTCCTGTTTTTATTTATTTACAGATTCATAATACCTGCATTCTACTAATCCCCCCTTTCAAGTTACCACTTATTTATGTTTTCCTCATTTCTGTATCTACACTGAAGATGTGGAATAAGGAACTGCAGATGAAAGAGAAAACATGGCATTCGTCTTTCTGCATCTGGGTTACTTCGCTCAATATATTTTCTATGTCCACCCATTTATCTGCAATTTTTATTTCATTTTTCTTTACAAATGAATAGAATTCCACAGTGTATAATGTTTTCATTATCTATTCGTGGTTTTTTTTTTGGATGACATTTAGGTTGTTTTTATTTCCCAGCTATTATGAAGAGAGCAGCAATGAATGTGGCTGGGCAATGCTATGGAATAGAATATCCAGTTCGTTGGGCATATGCCAAGAATGGAATAGCTGGGTCATATGGTAAATGCTTTTTTCCTCCATACTGACTTTCAAAGTAGCTGTACCAACTTGCATTCTGACCAACAGTGAGTGAGTGTTTCTCTTCCCTATGACATCAGCAGCGTCTGTTGTCAGGATTGTTCTTGATGATGATCTAGTCATTCTTACTGGGGTAAGATGAAATCTCAAAGTTGTTCTAATTGTCATTTTCCTAATTCCTAACAGTGATGACCACTTTTTGAGTTATTTCTTAGCTCTTCTATTGAAAACTTTCTGTTTAGATCCATAATCCATTTTTTAAATGGATCATTTGTTTCCCATACTTTTTTCTTAGTTCTTTTTATATTCTGAATATTAGTATCTTCTCAGATGTATAGCTAGTATATTCTCTCCCATTCTGTGGATTCTTCTTCATTCAACTGATATTCCTTAGCTGTATAGGATCTTTTTAGCTTTCTGAGGTCCCACTTGTTAAATATTTGTGTTAATTGCTGGGCAAATGGAGTTCTACTCAGAAGAGCTTTCCTACACCTACATCTGGTAGGATCCTGCTGATGTTTTCTTCCTGCAGTTTTAGTGCTTCGGGCTTCACGTTATGCCTTTGATCCACTTGCAGCTAAGTTTCGTGCAGGATGGTAGATACAGGTGTAATCTCATTCTTCTTCATGTGGACATCATTATCCCAGCATCATTTATTGAAGATGCGCGTTTTCCCCAGTGTAGGACTTGCCTCGCTGTCAAACATCAGCTGGTTATTGTTACTCACATTTGGGTCTTATATTTTGTTCCATTGGCCTATGTGTCTGTTTTTGTAATAGTACCGTATCATTTTATATAACTTTATAATACATAAATACTTATATATCAACTTCTAAATTAATTTTAAGATGATTGTAATTTTTGTATTTTGTGGAAGACATCTTCATATATCCAATGCAGCTCCAGTTGAAGTGTTGAGTTCATAGGGAAATTCTTTGCATAATTTCCATAGCTTGCTACTTTATGTTGACATAAACTCAGTAGTCCCATAGAAACCTAAGATTCTTAGCTGGATCAACGGAAGTTACTACAATAACAATAAAAAATTACTTAAGTCTATTAGTTACTTTCTTTGTTGATATGACCAAAGAGCTGACAAAACAGCTTAAGGGAAGGGGGATCGATCATGGTTTACTGTTCTAGGGTACATTTAATTATCACTATTAACCATGACACTAACCTTTAATATTCCAGATATGCATTCCTCGGTACTTTGTTCAGTCACTATTTGGAATAAGCCTGTTGTCAGGTTCAGTGTGTTTTCTTCTTTTCTTCCTTTGGTCTTACCTTGAAAGCACTATCGGAAGGTCAAACCTCACCAGTCAATTTTATATCCCTCTCTAGCAACTGGAATCCTGTACTGAATCTCTTACATACAGAAAAATGGTCAATTTCACTGTAAATATCATGTCTGTCATTGAAACAAGACATTGCTTAGCTACTGGCAGGTGTAGTTATTCAACGATCGGCTTAACTGGGGTCATTTGTAGCCTTAAATCCTAGCTGTCTTCATGACCTAGTGACAGATTTGTGTGCCTAAGAAACAAGTCTTTGCTAGCAAGAAGCTGTGTGGCCATCAGCAAAGAATTTGGCATCTCTGAACTCCTGTTGCCCTACATACATGGTGAGAATTGAAAGTGATTGAGAGAATCACATGAGATTATGTATACAAATTATACACACATAGTAGATGACTTTCCCTGACTGATCTGCCATTTCTGTACTAGTTCCTTCAATTCTTCTTATGTCATCACCTACAGAAGAGAAAAAAGGAAATGTTACATCTCATATAGTTCTTCTCAAATTCAACATTTCTTTGAATTTTTCAAATGTTTTAAGATTGGTTTGCCTATCCTCAAAAGTGTTTCAATACCTTCTGCAAGTAAAAGCAATGAAGTGAAAATGTCTGTTGTTTTAGAGTATATGCATGCA
Source organism: Neodon shergylaensis (assembly GCA_025134845.1). NCBI lineage: Eukaryota > Metazoa > Chordata > Mammalia > Rodentia > Cricetidae > Neodon > Neodon shergylaensis. The sequence continues at coordinate 2,801,989 of JABTXL010002720.1, forward strand.
TTTTTTAGTTCCACATATGCTTGGTTGATAAAACTCTTACTAGTTCATACATCAGCAGTGGGAAAACAGAGGGCAGTGTTTGGTACTTGGGATACAGTTCACACAGGATTTACTTAGTCAATTTGTGTTTCAGAACAACAGTGGAGATGTGAATGGACATGGAAATAATAGAACTCTCATCAGGGAACCTCACCAAGTGCTGGGGTTTTGGAAATTCTTCCAGTTTGGATCAGGGTTGATGGAGGAAGGTCATTGGTTAAATAAAGAAACTGCCTTGACCCTGATAGGACAGAAAATTAGATAGGTGGAGTAAACAGAACAGAATGCTGGGAAGAAGGGAAGTGAGCTCAGATGCCATTTCCTCTCCTCTCTGGGGCAGACGCGATGAAGCTCCAACCCAGGATGGACATAGGCTAGAATCTTCCCGGTAAGCGCACCTTGGGGTTCTACACACATAAATAGAAATGGGTAATCAAGATGTAAGAATTAGCCAGTAAGAAGCTAGAGCAAATGGGCCAGGCAGTGTTTAAATGAATACAATTTGTGTGTTGTTATTTCAGGGCATAAGCTAGCCAGGCGGCCAGGAGCTGGGTGGCAGGAACCGGCCCGCAACTCCCTTCAACACAGGGTGAGATGTCTCAGAGTCAGGCTGTTGTTCAGCCAGACCTCGGTCCCTCTGGTCCAGCAGTAGGAAGGTGACCCCTACAGGCAAAGGTCTCTGCTTCCAACTGTATTAATATGATTTCTTCTCCAGTGGTACAGTAGATTTCCCACACATAGAATCTTAACCCACATATGTAGCTCATTTAGTTCAAAGTAAGATGTAAGCCTGAAAATGTATGTGAAATGGGCAAGAAATAAAAGACTGGTCTTGTTTGGATATATTAGTACTAGCATGACTTAATCTTCAGAACCATGGCTCTAACATGTCATAAGGGAAACACTGTAAATTCACTTTTACTGTGTGTCCTTATGCAGCTTTTAGTAACATAAAAGAGGGCTCTTGTTTGGGCAGTTGCTATACTGCACATATTAAGAATTATTTTAAAGATATGCTTAAGTAACTCTTGGCATCTATTCACTTTTATTACAGACCTGTGGCTAGAGTTTCTCAGACTTTAAAAAGCATGTTTTTGATCCGAACAATTACCCACTGGCTTTCACCCTTGTATTTTGTCTGTCTAGACACACGTTTCTTTTTTAGAAGGCATACTTGCTTTGCTCAAATAATGATCTAAACAATTGCTTCCTTCCTTAAGGTAAATCCAAACTTTGTGCAAAACTTCATTTGTTAATGAAACTTTTAGATGAACCCCCTTGAACAAATGTTTAAAAGGCTATGGGATAACGTTCTATGTAGTATCTATTGGTCAAGGAAGTTCTGGGGTCTGGAAAAAAACACAGGTTATCACCATTGCACTTGGCCGTCCACAGTACCTAGATGGTAAATCGTAGAGCTGAAGACACCACATACTTGTTGGACATAGAGAAACTAACTCTGAATTGACCAGGCAACTCCTTCCTGCCTGGAGCTCATTGTGCTGGAAGGTGCTAGGTAGGTTGCTGAAAAGGAAAATATATAAATTAGTTGACTCAGCACTAGATTCTGGGTGCCGTAATACCAACTGACCAGACAAGATGGGTCACAGGTGCAACAGTGACTGTTTGGGGTAACTTACTGTCTTGATATTAGATATGAAATTTATTCCACAATAGAGAATTCATGCTATTCATGCTGCTACTGTAAACCCTGTCAAAAGTCCACGGCTGGGGAGGTCATTGTCCTCAGGCTGGGGGAAACCAGCTGTTGTTATTTTGCTAAATGATCATGCTGTCAAACTGCCTTCTAACTATTTATGTTTATAGCCATAGATATGAGCTTCTCCCAGCTGTGCTCAGAGAAGCTTCTTGTATTGGGCAGCAGCTAATACAGACCCACAATTTGTCAATGTGTATAGAATAAGAGGCCGTGGAGTACACAGCTTTAAATGGGCCAACTATATCACATTTCTTTTCCAATGGACTGAAGAATCATCCAGGAATAGGTCGCAGACAAAGAGTGAAGAGCCAGAGGTAATGTACCTTGCCTCAAAATAGGGTTGTTGTCCACATGAGCTCTCAGCCACTGTTACTAGATGTGGAAGACCTGCACAAGAAAAAATCAACTGAAACCCCAGCATAGATGGAAAGGGACTCAGGAAGCCCCGCCCCTAGCTGATGAGCTGTCTGCAGTTGATGGCTGCAGGGGGATTACATGATCCAGTACTATACCCATGGCTCTGTACCTGTGCACATGCAGAAGCATTAAGTGGACTCAGTGGGTAAAAAAATAAAGTGCATGATACCGGGAGAGGGCAGTAGTGGGTGGATAGGGTAGGAACCGGCAGGGAGTTGGGGTGGGTGTGATCAACACACACTAAGTATGGGCATAACCTTCTGGAAACAACAGAATGGTGTTTTTAAATTCCTGAGTGGATAGATGAGACTTTCATTCACACACCCCTAGCTGAGGAGCTAAGATAGCTTATGGCAAATGGGAGAAGGATATAATTTTTCTCTGTGGCCAGTAATAAATTGACTATGCACTAGTGAATGGTCCCATGCCTGTGGAAATACAGGAATTGATAACTGGATGCATTGTGGTTAAAAAAAGAAAATACAATTTGGGAGGAGATCATGCTGGAGGTCTGAAGCTGTGAGGAAAGGGGGGATGTGATCGTGATACTTTGTACTCATGTATGAATTTTTCAAAGAATAATTTTTAAAAATGTTTGTAAATTGAAGAAGAGAATGCAGCTGATGTGCAAAGGCTGCGGGAAAAGCTGAGGGTTGTACATTTGGTAGGTTCTAGAACTAGGCACGTATCTCACCCAGTACCAGATAACACAGGAAGTGTTTTAAGACACATGCCAGAAAAATGAAATAGAATTGCCTTTTCTTGAATGTCTTTCCATTCAAGAGTACCAATAAACAATGCGTAGAAATCTTCTTCCTATTTTTATCTGGGAACCATAGAGGAGATTTCGTTGACTTAGAACCGGCCTATTGCTTGCGCCCCAGAGGAAACTGGGTCTTAGTCTCAGACACTCATATGAGACGTTTCCAGATGTGTTTCCTGCAGTGTGTAAGATTGACATAAAGATGTTTTTAAAATGTCCTGTATGCCAGGAGCATTTCCTTTTTCACTTCCATGTCCTTCATTTTTCAAGAAAATCTGTTAACTGTTGGGGAGAGGAGTATGAGGTGAGTTCAGACAGAGCCACAAAGTGAAGGAGTGAGAGGGATGAACATGAGTTATCCGGATGGAGGAGGGTCTGGGAGCTGCGAAGGACAAGTGTATGGTTGTCCTTCTCTGAGACTCTTCAGGAGTCTGGGTCTCCTAAGAAGCTGATAGGCAAACCAATTTGTTAGTAGAGAAAAGTTAACCTTAGTTTTACTCCTGTTCCTACTTGAAAGGGTTTATTTTTTCACAGAACTTTTGCCCAGAAAACATATATTTCAAATATAAAATTACTTCCATTTTCAAGAAATCTCTAGAAGGATGTTCACAATTAGAGCATCAGTGGCAGGTGGTCATTTAGACTTAAGCAATACTGCCCTCTGGCGGAACTGGAGATGCTGCAGGTGTTCAACACTCCGTACATACTGGGAAAAATAGACTTGTGTGTATGTGAGTTCTGCCCTACTGTGAGTGAGTATGCCACAGCCATGACTTTGCCTTCTATCATGAACAGATCTATTTATAGTGCTATGTGTTCAAGAGATTTCCAACAGGTGTGAAAAAAAAGCAACTGATCCCTGGGGTTCCCGAGAGTTGGCTGACATTTCTGCCTGTAAGCACCATAGTGACCCAGGGGTCAATTGCTTTTTCACCTGAGGCCTGAAAAATAAGGTGTTAAAAAAAAAAAAACAAAAAACAGCAATGTCAGTCAATGCTCTACAAACATTGACAGACTCCACAGATCTCCCGTGGGAGTCTTTTCTAAGCCATTGGTTCTATAAAAACAAAAGGAAAGACAGAGCAGTGTAGTTTAGTGCCCCAGAAGAACTGAGCGGAGGGGTGGGAGCTGTCCTCTAATTGCTCAGCTCAGAAGTCAGACGGCCGCTGTGCACTGGGGTGCTGTCTATGCATAGAGTGTATTACTACAGTACTATAGCACACAATAGCATGGCAGAATACAAAGAGAAGCATGGAGACAAGAAAGGTGGCTTTCAGAGCATCTCAACTGCAGCAGCTTTCACCATCACCTTAGGGACTTCTCAAGACCACATTTAGAAATATTTGAATTGATCCTTTTCTTGTGTTTCTTTAGTCATCTTCCTAAGTCATTGATTGGGTTTGCCTTTGATATGGGAGTATACCTTCTTCCTTTGCTGGCAAAGAGTCAGAGGGCTTGATATTCCCGATGAAATTTACCAAATATGGTAATATCTTAGTCAATGCTCTGTTGCTGTGACAAGACACCATGACCATAGCAACTGTTATAAGGCAACATGTTTAGTTGAGTCTGGGTTACAGTTTCAGGGGCTTAGCTCATTATCAGCATGGAGGGAACCATAGCAGCACACAGGTCAACATGGGGTAGGGAAGGGTTCTACATCCAGATCTGAAGGCATCAGGAAAAGAGGCCACTGGGCCTGGCTTTGGCATCTGAAAGTTGCTAAGCCTACCCACAGTGACACACTTCCAACTCCAGCAAGGTGACATGCCCTAATCCTTCCAAACAGTGTGACTATTTTTGAGCCTATGGTGGCCATTTTCACTGAAGATACCACCACAGGAACCTAGGCTTGCATTGTCATTGTGAGAATATTTAAAATTACTCATCCAATGAGGTTTCTATGTTCGTTTTTAATCTATTTGTATTTTATTGTTTATATATAAAATATAAAATATTTTATTGTTTCCTTGATTCAATTTTGATAAGTGCATCTTTCCAAGAATTTGCCCTTCCCTTCAAAGTTGTCTAATAACACACAATTTTTTATATTTATATTTCCTTTAAATCCCTTTTCTTTCTATGGCATCAGTACTGGTATTTTATTTCTGATTTGCTCTCTTTTCCTTTTTCTTTGTTTTTTCTTTGTTTTTTTTTTTGTTGTTGTTTTACTTTTCTAGGAAAGGACTTTTATTTTGAGCTACATTTTCTATAAGTCCAGAAGTACTGCTGGGTATTCCATTATATTTTCAAGCAACATGACTCATTTTATCTGGTTAAGGGAAAACATCCAACAAGATGGTCACTAAGATAACACTGGATATCAAATAGGATTAAAGGAGTCATGGAAAAGGCTTTGCTCTGCCTTGGCATGGTGTAGACAAAAATGGGTGACCAAAAGAAAATTAAAAATAAAAATAAGTAAAAGATAAAGTATAACAGCTGCCCTGAGCGAACAGATGCATCTCCTTTTCCTGTGATCTGAATGCAGACTTTTCGAAGCAGTCTCTGCCATCACTGACTAGCTGCTCATTACTTAGAACGTGAGTCCTACACAGGAAGACTGGAAAGAGAACATAGAGACAGTACGGTCTACCTCCCCCCTGTTGTGCCCAAAGTAACAGTGGAGAGGGTCAGGATGGTGCTGAGGGAAGCCGCTTTACTGGTGTACCCGTGACTTCACATAACCCAGCCAGTTTTCACTCTCAACAACACTGCCCTCAGGGATTATATGACAGCAACATCACCTTTTGTGTGTGATGGTGATGGCACCTTTGTGTCAAGTCCCGTGTCCCTAGCACACAATGAAATGTGGATGGTTTAGCAGCTGCTCACTGAGAGTTTCAGCAATGATGGAAGATTTTGTTTATGTCACCTGGTAGCATAACTGTCACACATAGGTGTCACACATAGGTGCCTCCTAAGCACACCAGATGCCATCCGTTTGAAACAATGGACTAATGACTTCATAATTGGACAGTATAGTCTTGACTTTCAGAAATATTTGCTTAATAAACCCACAACTAATGAAAATATTCTGTAACTAACTCCTAGAAACCTTGACTTTGTTGTTGCTTTTCTATGTCTGCATTTGTTGACATATTTTTAAACTTCATACCTTGACTTCAGGAAAAAAGAAAAGATCTCACAAGAAGACATAGTTTCCCCTCTGCTTTTTCTGCAAACCCCATATTCACTAAATTTATTCTATGCAGATAATGTTTGAACCTGAATCATCCTACTCCATAATGCAGGATAATCATTTTAACCACTTCTCTTTCCACCAAGTGATAAAGTAGGGAAGAATTACAAGAACGAGTTGAGTCAAAAGATCCATTTCTGACATGGTGAAAGTCTGCGTTCTTAAATCTTCGTGATCTTCTGAAAATCAATTCTTTGCTTTATAAACTTGACCTCTGCGATATCAGCTTTCAAAGCAGAGCTTTCTGCTGGTATTTGCACACCCAGGCTAGTGGGTTTTGAAAATTATTTCATTTATTTTTTTTTAGTTGTTTGTTTTTAAGCATGACAGATCAGTGTCCTGGGACAAGCTTTTTTTTCATGTGTGTGTTTGTGTGTGTGTGCGCGCATGCGCGCGCACATGCAAGCGCTTGCACTCCCTCAATGTTTAGGTCCTAATAACTAGCTTTAAGAAAGATAGTTATTAATTCTATACCAGAAAGAAACTACTGGAGAGCCCTTTCTGGTGTGGATACAGAAAACACCTGGCATTTGTTCCCTAGCCTGCTTTCACATTTACTAAATTCTAAAGAGAAGGGAATAAGTGAGGACAAGGGGAAATCAAGGAACTGTTACTCCTGTCCCTATCTGAACTCTCAAAAGAAAAAAAAAACTTACCTTGTAAATTTGAGTGGGGAGACTATAATTCCAGGCTCATGTGCAGTTCTATTGGATAAAATTCATGTGGGTTGATTTATGTTTCCATAATCCTGAATGCTTTGAAGCATATCAATTAACAAAGATGTCTGAAAGAATTGCTATTAGTTAATGTACTAAAGTGCATTATTAAAAATAAACTATATTTCTAATTCTGGTCAGGATGCAGGTTGATAAGATTTTTCACTCCCTGATAATAGAAGAAATATTGATCAAACGTGTTTTTTGTTTGTTTGTTTGATTGATTGTGTGCATGTATGTGTTTGTGTGTATGTGTGTGTGTGCATGTGTGCTTGCATGTACCAATGCATTTTATTGGGGTTACTCATGGGAATATAAGTGAAGGGTTACTTGCAGGAGCAGAAATGATGCAAGGACAGCTGTACCACCCAGCACTGGTGGCAGCTCATGGAAGCATGGAGCATACTGCATAGCCTACAGGCAACTCAAAGGGTTGGAAGGCACTCTTCCTGCGTGGCTCAGCTAGTGTGAGCTTCTTCTACGCTAGTCTGAGGGTGAATCTAAGCACTCTTTTATATACTCTGTTTATATACTCTTGGGAAAGGAGGGAACTAGTGAATCTGCTCAGTTTCATGGACTTCCTGAAGCTATTTTTGAGAGAAAAATTTTAAAAACTCATAATGTTTTATGGCAGTAGTTCTCAACCTTCCTAATGCTTTCCTTTAAAATGGTTCCTCATGTTATTGTGATCCCCCTACCATAAAACTATTTTTGTTGCTACTTCATAACTGCAATTTTGCTACTGTTATGAATGGCTAATGTCTTATATACAAATCTGTTATAATTGTAAACTTCTGATATATAGAATATCTGCAATGAAACCCCTGTGAAAAGGTCATTTGACCCCATCCTCCCAAAGGGACTGCAATCCGCAGTTAAAAACCAGTGTTATATGGGAATAGTGAAAGTGGTAGATACGAATAAACCTGAATAAACTCCAAGAGGAACAAGCTGTCTCAGGAAAGGATATTGCTGTGAACACAGGCTATGCATGAGGGTGGATGCTCAGTCTGAATGGCCATGAAGTGGCAGGATCACATGTTAAAAATGACTGAAAACCAGCCAGGCCTTGGTTTATAACTGAGCTGATGGAGTTAATTGTGATCTAGGAAAGATCCAGGTGGACAAACAAATTACTCAGCAATTGCTCTGATCACAAGGAAGTGCATTTTATTTGCTGTCTCTAAAGTAGAGAGTACATAGTGTACACACAATTATTGTAGACACTGGAGAGTGGAGATGATCAACAGAGAAGGAAAGTGAATGAATGAGCACAGAAACACATATTTACCTGCCAGGGAGAATATCCCAGATTGACCCCAAGCAATTGGAGGAATGCTGCTAAATTAATAAGATAGGCTTGCAGAGTAAGGAGGTAGAGGCAGCTGGAATTTTTGAGGGAGAGAGAGAAAGAGAGAGAAGGGGAGGGAGGGAGGAAGGGGGAGAGAGAGAGAGAAAGAGAGAGAGAGAGAGAAAATCAGTTCAAAAATTTCCAGAAATTTACATAGGCATTTCCTATGATGTGTTACTAAACCTAAGGTGAATGTCTGTAAAGTGAACTCAAGCTGGAGAAATTGACCAAAATGAATCTTAGAGCTAGTACAGTGCGAGAATATTCCAACTCAGGTTAACAGAGGTGAAAATTCTCATCAATGCTGGGGCATTCAGGAAATCTTCTAGATGTACAATACCCTCATAGCAAAGGTATAAGCAAGCTAGCTGTAAACAAGTGATGTATTACAATCAACATAAGAACGCTTCGAAATAAGCCTGGCACTAAAACTCAGTATTATTCTTTGAATGACTGGGCCACTTTCTGGCAAGTGCTGCAAAATCTTGAGGAAGAAGCATAAATTGAGTACTGAATCATATCCGGCACTTAATTGAAGTTATACAAGATGTGTGACAGCAGAAAAAAAATCTCATTTACCAGGGGAAAGTAATTACTAGAAAGAGACGACGTAGAAATAATAGAGTTAGGACATAACTAATAGAGTAATAGTAATTAGAGTTTACGACTCTGTAAAACATGATTGAAGATGTAAAGAAAAACATGTACATAATTAAAGAATCAAAGATGTGCATTTTTAAAGAAAAAAGTAAATCATATCTAAATTTAAAATGCTGGGCGGATTTAGCAGCTGATTGCTAAGTGCAGCAATGATGGAAGTTCGATGAGCTCTGTGATAAAATTACAAAGCCAAGAGACACAGAGGGGAAAATTTAGAAGAATATTTAGAAGTGAAGGGTCTGATAGATCAAAATCAAGTAGTCCCATTGTTACTTAGAGTACTAGACTGGTAGAACCAACAAAATAATTGAGAAAAAAAGTCCAAATTTTATAAAAGCTAGACTCACAGAACCAGAAAGATTAACACAGTGCAGACTTGAATGCAAAGGGCATCTTATAGCAAAGGTGCTTAAAACAAAAACAAAAACAAAACAAAAAATTAAAAAACAAAAAACACTGAAGATGGAAGTTTCTGTCCCACCTGGTCCTATAGCCATTCAGTCCCAAAGAAATACACAGACACTTATATTAATTATAAACTATTCAGCCTATTAGCTCAGACTTATTATTAACTAGCTCTTACAACTGAAATCAACTCATAAATCTTATCTATGTTTAGCCGTATGGCTTGGTACCTTTTCTCAATAAGGCATCCTCATCTTGTTTCCTCTGTGTCTGGCTGGTAACTGTGTCTCTACCTTTCCTCTTCCAGAATTCTCTTAGTCTGATTGCCCTATCTATACTTCCTGTCTGGCTACTGGCCAATCAGCATTTTATTAAACTAATATGAGTGACAGATCTTTACAGAGTATAAGAGCACTTGAAATAGGAACACACAAAGGAGAGAGATGTTCTGAGCAGCATCCTGGTAGTGCAAGCACACAGAGGCAAAACAAGGAAAATTATAGACTTCTTATGCAAAAGCATACAAGACAGAAAAGGACACAACACAACATTTAATGTTTAAAAACAAAAACACTGAGATTGTACATTCTTTATAAAAAAAAATCCTTTTAAAATGGAAAAAGATTTCCAGGCTCTACTTGGGGGATATAAAGTTGGCAAGAGCTTAATTTTAAACCAACAGCAAGAAAAATCCAGGTACTCCAGTGTGGGTCTCTGTGATTATCTCCATCCATCACCAGATGAAGGTTCTATGGTGATATGCAAGATATTCGTCAGCATTGCTGTAGGATAGGGTCATTTCAGGTTCCCTATCCTCAGCTGCCCAAGGAACTAACTGGGGACCTCGCCTTGGGCTCCTGGGAGCCACTCTAGGTTCAAGTCTCTTGCCAACCCTATGGTGGCTCCCTTAACTAAGAATTGTGCTTCCGTGCTCCCCTATCCAACCTTCCTTTATCCCAATCATCCTGTTTCCCCAAGTTTCCCTCATCCTCCCCTTCTCACTTTTCTCTCCCCATCCCCCGATACTCCCATCCCACCCCACCCCCAAGATCCCAAAGTTCCCAATGAGGAGCGGAAGGAGGGAGAACATGAGCAAGGAAGTCAGGACCACGAGGGGTGCACCCAACCACTGAGACAGTGTGGCTGATCTATTGGGAGCTCACCAAGGCCAGCTGGACTGTGACAGAAGAAGCATGGGATAAAACCAGACTCTCTGAACATGGCGAACAATGGGGGCTGATGAGAAGCCAAGGACAATGGCCCGGGGTTTTGATCCTACTTCAAGTTCGGGCTTTGTGGGAGCCTAGCCACCTTGGATGTTCACCTTCCTAGACATGGACGGAGCGGGGAGGGCCTTGGACTTTCCACAGGGCAGGGAACCCTGACTGCTCTTTGGACTGGAGAGAGGAGTGGGGGGAGGGGGAGAAGGGTGGGACAAGAGGGAGGGAAATGGGAGGCTGGGAGGAGGCGGAAACTTTTTTTTTTCTTTTTCTCAATAAAAAAAAAATCCAGGTAATCTTTGAAACCATAACTTTGAAAAGTTCATTGAAAAGCAAAGAACGCAGGTGAATGAGTAAGCCTGAAATCTAAAACAAACAGTCAGACATCTACAGCAATTGCTGGCTTCCTGAGGCAGAACATGGAAGGAGATAGCTAACTATATAACCTGGACAGAAAGATTCAGGCTCAATGCTTACTCACTGGTGAAGGGCTTATAGAGTAGTGTTAGATGCTGCAGTCGTGCAAAAGCTGTTATGTGTGGGCCTCATCAGATGTCCATGAAATACTGGAAAATGGGAAAATCATCTTCAGGTACAGGTATGAGGGGGAGATGGTGTGTGTGTATGTGTGTGTGTGTGTGTGTTTGTGTGCGAGTGTGTGTCCACATATACTGATGTGGGAGTGTCATATATCAATCTGTTGATTTCATTGGTTAAGTGATAAAGGAACTGCTTGGCCCCCATAGGTTAAAACATAGGTGGGAGGAATAAACAGAATAGCATACTGGGAGGAAGAGGAAGTGAGCTCAGACTCGACAGCTCTGTGCTCTGGAGCAGAGACGCCATGCAGCTCTCTCCAGGGCAGACATGCAGCCAGCCACCAGGTCAGACATGCTGAATCTTTCCCCGGTAAGACCGGTGCTACACTTTATTAGAGATGGGTTGATCGGGATATCAGAATTAGCCAGTAAGGACTAAAGCTAATGGGCCAAGCAGTATTTAAATGAATACAGTTTATGTGTTGTTATTTCGGGCATAAGCTAGCCGAGCAGGCGGCTGGGGTGCTGGGGACGCAGCCCCACCGCTCTTATTTCAACAATATACCAACTCTAAGAAGAGGAGAAAACACATTTTGCTAGAAATGAAAAGAGAAAATTTCTCTACTTTGGTTGAAAACTAAATCTTTTCCTTAGACCACTAATATCTTATGCCTTTATAAACATTAAGATCATTGAAAGAAACACTATCCCCTTATACAAAGATGTGGAGCTTAGCTAAAAGAGGCTGAACTGCAACAATAGAAAACATGTACTCCTCTGTACATAATCAAGATACAGAAACAAGAAACAGCAGTGTATCAAGGGGGGCTAGACAGGAGAACAGAGAAAATCTGTTTGGAGGCACATGCAACTAAAACACACTTCAAACTGAAGATAGAAGAGGAGCATTGAGAACGTGCTCTCAACATATCTCTGTACTAAGCATAAGAGCCACTAGAAGAATTCTGAGCATGTGGTTTACTGGCGACAATAATAAAAACCTTCAGATGAAATGAAACAATAAAATCTAAGCAGCTAAACTGAACCAGAGATGAAGTCAGCACACTTTAGATAAAGTAGAGAGAGAAGGAGGTCAGCTTTGTGGGGAAAATATTATATGCTTTAGTCAGTTCTAAATATTAAGAAACATAAAAAAGGAGGAAGAAAGAAGAACTGACTTAGAGAAACAAGGAAAATATAAACATTATTGGAAACCAACATAAGCAATAAAATCAAGCAGAAAATTGTAAGCAGACTGCACTTTTGTTTCCAGGCAGCCCAGACCCAACTAATCACAGAAACTATATTAATTACAACACTGTTTGGCCAATGGATTAGGCATATTCCCAGCTAGCTCTCACATCTTAAATCAGCCCATTTCTATTAATCTATGTATCACCACAAGGCTGTGGCTTATTGGTAATTTTCTGGCATCTTTCTTTTTTGGAGGCTACATGGTATCTTCTTCAACTTAGCCTATCCCCTCTCTCTCGCTGTCTCTCTGTCTCTCTGTCTCTCTCTCTCTTTGTTCAGATTTCCTGCCTGGCTTTACTTTGCTCAGCGATTGGCCAAAACAACTTTATTTATTAACCAATAAAAGCAACATATATACAGAAGGACATTCCACACCATCTCCTCTTTTCTGTCTAATGAAAAATGAAAGTTTTAACTTTAACATAGTAAAATTACATATAACAAAACAGTTATCAAGCAAGAATTACAGTTACAAAATTTAGTCTGTATTAGGCAAAAATTAAAGGAAATATTCTATCTTTGTCTATTTTAAAGTATTTTATCTTTATGAGTCTAAAGTTTTGCATCTAACTTATCTTTTATTATAACTAAGGAAAACTATAACTATCTGTTTTCAACTCCATCAAAGACTCTAGAAGGATATAATATTACCTAAGTAAACAGAAAGGGCATTGTAAGCAACTTCCAAAGTTTCAGAGATGACAGAGACATCTCGCTGCCTGGACAGTCACCCAAAGTTGTCTTTTCTTTTTCCATCTTTAGCCTATTGGACCATAATATCTGGCAGACTTTTCAGTGAAGCAGAAATTTGAAGATCTGTTTTTCCTGGTACTGGCAAAGTTCATCAATTGTTTTCTATATATGTCCATGAGGTTGCAGCTTTCTGGTCATGCTCTGGCTTCTTTCTTCTTTGGAGGCTGCATGGCATCACCTTTGTCTCTGCTGGGCTCTTCTTTCCTTCTTCTTTGCCGATCTCCTTCTCTCTCTATATCTCTGTTCGGATTTCCCACCTGGCTTTACTCTGCTAAGCCACTGGCCAAAACAGTTTTATTCATTAACCAAGAAAAGCAACACATACAGAGAAGGACATCCCACATCAGGAAATTTAAAATGATTTATGATGAACAAGATAAAGGTCCTAGTGGGAAATGCTGGCAGCATTCATGAACAGAGGGGACTCTGAGAAGGGTGAAATGGAAATGCTAGATAAAATAATGACACACTTGATAATAAACTTATACGTGGTTAGGAGATAGGAATCTGTGGCTGTAATAGGAGCAACTAATAGAGAAGATATGTGGCTTAACACAAAAGTGTGTGTGTGTGTGTGTCTGTGTGTGTGTGTGTAAGAGGGAGAGAGAGAAGGAGAAGATTTCTTTCTATGGGGTATTATAAAATACAGTAACAGACATGTATAATTAGAATTCCAGGTAGCTATCTTAAGACACAGGAAAGAACATATGAAGAATTACTGGTGGAGTTTTTTTAAATCTATGGATCTGTACATCCATGGAATTCAGGGAAACCAAAAGATATATTTAAAAAAATTGAAATCCTGACCAAGGTGGGGGGGGAACAACACCAAACTTTAAGTAAAATCTCTCTCTGTCTCTGTCTCTCTGTCTCTCTCTTTCTGTCTCTCTGTCTCTGTCTCTGTCTCTGTCTCTCTCTCTCTCTCTCTCACACACACACACACACACCACCACCACCACCACACAAAACAAAAAGCTTTATTGGTCAAGTACTCTGAACATGAACCTGTCTTGGAGTGGTTGATATGCCCAGTGTCACTCTATTGGGAAGGACTGATTTTCCCTCTCCCAGCAAATATAAGAGACAGTTAAGTTGTTAACCTTTACCTTTTCCTTTCTTGGATTTTATTCGGGGGATAGATGGGGTACGGTTGTTGTTATTTGGGATTTTTGTTTAGTTGTGTAGTTAGGAAGGGGGAGAAGATCAGGAAGAACTTGGGAAAGAGGAAAACTATGATCTAAAATATATTTAAATTAAAATTATTCTAAATAATAATCATATAATTTAATTAAAAGGAAAAAATAAAACAAAGATATAAAATACACATCTAAGCTCATTTTATGGAAATTGGTGTTAAAAATATTGAAGGTTCACAGAGGATAAAAAAAATTGTGTCTAGACAAATGAAATAAGAACTACAGAAGGGGTCTGATCAGACATACACATGTCAGGAATTACACAATCATCTCAATAGATGTTGATATGGCCTTTGATAAAATTTGAAACATTTTCATGATTAAAAGCTTAGAAGAAACTAGGAATAGAAATAAAACACCACAAAGTAATCATGGCTGGGATGGTGCTATTAAAAGGAGACCAGATGATGAGGTTTTTGCCTTCATAAAATGTATGTTTCCCTTGATATAACACAAGCGTGATGATGCTGTTAGGAATTAGCACCAAGTAGAACACTGGACCTAGCTGGAGAAGATAAATCACTGGGAATGTGACCCAGAAAGAGAAGCCATGTCTCTAGGTACCTTCTTTTTTTCTCTGCTTCCTGAATGCCACAAGGTGCACACCTTCACTTCACAGAACACTTCTCTGTGGTGTTCTGTTTTATGATGCATGGTCCAGTCAGAATCAATGGAGTCAGATGGCTAGGGACTGGAAACTCTGAAAACACAATATCCTTGAAATTGTTTCTCACGTAGGTATTTTGGGAAGCAACAAAATCTAATAGCAATAACTATCTGATGAAAAAGAAAATCGACAGTACTTTGTAGCCCATTTTAAAAATAAGACATATGGTTACAATAGCTTGTGGCATAGCTAAGAAGAATTGAGAGTATATGGAGCTGAAGAGAGAATGCAAGACTTTTACTGAAATTATAAATACAAAATTAAAATAAAATAGTATTGTGCCTTTCAGCTTGAGCAAATACCCAAAATCATTAGTTAAACAAATTAATCAATACATGAACAAATCCATAGCATGTGAGTCCAGTTGTAATAAATGCCTTTTATAATTATAGAAATATATAAAACTTGTGTCAGGAACAGTGCTATTTGCATAAATATGGGAATTTTCTGTATTTTTATAGCCATAAACAGATCTACTAACAATATGCTGTCTGTAAAATTAGTCATTTATATCTGGTTTATAATAACATTTTATTAAGAATTCTATGTATTCACTGGGTGATGGTGGTGCACGCCTTTAATTCCAGCACTTGGGAGGCAGAGACAGGCAGATCTCTGTGAGTTTGAGGCCAGACTGGTCTACAGAACAAGTTCCAGGACAGTCTTGAAAAAAAAAGAATTTTATGTGCTTATCTGAGTCCAACAACCATATTTAGCACAGAAATATTATTTAAAGGCAAAAATTCTTTCAGAGTGAAGATTTTAGAATAAGTCTAAAATTGCATCTTTCAGTTGACCAGAGTAAACTACAGGAAAAATAATTTGTTTCCTCACTTTATTTTATTCAAAGTTTGTATCCCTTTTCTCAATAAGACAACAATTTGGTTTAAATTTACTCTCAAAGCCGGGCGATGGTGGTGCACGCCTTTAATCTCAGCACTCGGGAGGCAGAGGCAGGCGGATCTCTGTGAGTTCGAGACCAGCCTGGTCTACAGTGCTAGTTCCAGGACAGGCTCCAAAGCCACAGAGAAGCCCTGTCTCGAAAAACCAAAAAAAAATTACTCTCAAGCATAAATGCATTATGCAAACAAAGTCAGTGAGTATCTGGGTAATAGAAAATACCTTTATATCACATTGTCACTTCTTGGCAAAATCATTGAGCAAAGAATTTATGGGGTGATAACTGTCAAAGACAATAAACTATCATGCAATCATAGAGTCCTTTCCTGGTGTAGCCTTTGGATGAACAGTTACAGAACAAGAGAACTGTGAATATAGAATTTGGTCCGTCCCAAAGCCATAGAACTCAGGATACATTCTGACTACTACCTTAATGGGAAATACCTTACTATAAGAAAAAAAAATACTAAGATTTTTCTTTCATTTATATTTTTCTCAGTAAAATATAAAATTTAAGCTATTTCAAAACCATGAACTTACTGTGCTCATGATTTCAGCAGGTGACTTGCCTTAAGGAAATAGAATAAGCAAGCACCAATTATTCCATTGTTACTTCAAAATATTAAAGAGAATACCAGGAAATTGGGGACAGACTGATACCAGTACATTTCAGTGTTACTCCCTTTCAAATCAGCTCAGCTATTTATAAACAGCAAGTTTCTCAATTTTTGTGGTCCTTGGAGGTTTGCTTTGCAATGTAAGAGTGGAGTGGGAAACCCTGCAGGATGCTTGAGGACTTAGCTTCTGTGTTCAAAGCAACCTGCAATCTGATGGCATGCCAATCATTGAAAAAAATAAAGCATTTCTCTTACAAAAGGCTCTCCTCTGAGGGTAAAAAAGAAAAAAACCCACTGTATCAGGTAGGGTTTATATGAAGAGAGCAGAGTGCATAGGTAACACTAAGTGTAAGCACACCAGTGAAGGGTTTGGATGGGTAAGTTTCATGGCATCATCTTAAGCCATTTCATGTGAAACTATGCTAGGCATGATACAGGACTACTTCTGTAACCATTGGTGTATACACTGGAACGGTATAGCTGTCCTGCTCTCAAGCAAGTGCCGACTGGATAGTGCAAAGTCAAAAAGGACATAGTAAAAGTCCTGTTTCCTGCTTTCCAAGTCTCTCAGGAGCTCTGGTCCCTGGAAAAAGTCAGATTTCAACATAACTTTGGCTATAAAAAAAGAAAGGGACAAGGATGATGACAGATGCCAAGTCCAATAAACAGTAGGTGATTCAGGTGTCATTTCTTTAGCTTTGTTTATTCTGTGTTTCTATGGGCAAGGAACTCTTCATTCTTATGCATCTGTTTGAAAATGGCAACAAAGCAACAAAAGCAGAAGCATTCACTACTATTTCTCCTCACAGAAGATTTATAAGAATAAATGTCTATAAATTAAATATTAATTTATTAATATTAATCATTGTTAAATGTTAAAACAGGGAAAATATGAGATGTGTTCCTTTGGAAGTGACAGTCTACTTAGTAAATTTAGAATGCTTTCAATTCACCACTGTCAAAGAAACAATAAAATGAAAATCTTTCATTTGATTTTGCAAGGGGGATGAGTATAAGATAGGTTCCTAGGAACCCATTTTATACTAAAATCAAGGGTTAAGAATCCGTGCTTTCGACAAAAAGCAATCACGGATTGCCAGCAGCTACCCTAGAACAATCAAAGATATGAGTAAACTGAGTGAAATTTAGCCCAATGGATAGAAAACAACTTTGTGGCCATAAGGTCATGCGCAGGCTTTCTCCATTACTAACTAAGGTGAAACAAGTGTAAAAGGCTAATGTTTCTGCAATTTGAAGGTAAAAGAAGAGACCCAGGCTAGAATTTGTCAGAATAAAATTTCCCGCTTAACTATTCCTCTTCTTCCAGGCAGATGGCATGTCAAAACCACATCTATTGTCTAGGTCCTTCTTACTTCACTCTACCTAGGAAAACCCACTGAAATCAAGGCAGCAGAACTCCCTCTCCTGAGTTGTAATGGAAGAATGATTTAACCCTAAGGAAACACATTTCACTTACTTCCAAGAGGTAAAATCTCTCTAAGGCAGTGGTTCTCAACCTTCCTAATGCTGGGACTCTTTAATACAGTTCCTCATGTTGTGCTGACCCCCAGCCATAAAATTATGTCTGTTGCTACTTCATAACTGTAATTTTGCTACTGTTATGAACTGCATGTAAATATCTGTTTTCCAATGGTCTTAGGCGACCCCTGTGAAAGGATTGCTTGATTCCCCCAAAGGGTTGCGACCCACAGGTTGAGAACCAATGCTCTACAGGCTCCTGTAGCTTTAGTTTGTGGAAGAGAACAGCTGCACCCTGTTAGCTGCTACCTCCACATTTTCGTTAACAACCAGATTATTTCTAATCCAATTTAGCATCCACCTCTCCTTCGGTTTGCTGAAGGAAATATCAGAATATCTTAAACACTTGACACTCAATAATGAACGAGATTGGAGGGATATAGATTTAAGAAAAACTGAGAATGTTGTATGAGGAGTAAGCCAGCCAATTCCCTGAGAAGGGGACATTTTGTATAGAAACATGAATAGAAGAAAAAAGTAAATAATAAAACAAAAGCAGAGTAAAAACTGTTTTCCCCAAGAAGCAGTAGCAAATGAAGAGGGCCTGAGGTTACTAAGGGCTCATCCAGCTATGGGAGCATTGGAGAGCAAATGGCTGGAGGGAAACAGGTGAGACAGAAGTGGAAAAAAGAGCATCAAAGATATAAGGAAGAGCGGAACTGAAATGGGAGGCTAAACCACTGGAGGATTTTGAGCAATGGAGTGCTGTGGACCAATTTATATTAAACAAACATATACATAACACCGCATTCTGACCAGAGAAAAACTCTAGGGCCTCAGAGGAAACAGTAAAATCATCTATCAAGTCTTATTCCCCAAACAGGTCCAAAGCCTGGAGCGGTGAAAAGGAAACCATGATGAATTCAGTCTTTGTGGACAGAGAACTTATTAAAAGAATGGGTGGTCAGTGGAGACATTAGATGAAATAGAAAAAGCACAGATGAACATGAACCTCAGAGGAATGCAGAGGAGGGCAGCATGGGACAAAACTAGACAATGGAATTGGGCAGTAGTGAAAGATGAAGCGGTATAGGTAGGTATAATATAGACTCCATATTCATATGAAGTTGTCAGCCAGATAGGAGCCAGGTTATATAGGATCTGGTATGATGTGTTCTAGAGTGTGTGTATTATTCCTGTACCAATGGAGCCTAATTTAAACAATGGGTTGCATTTTCTTTCTTACATTTTATTGCTTTCTTTCCCAACATTTTCAAAGTTTCTCAGGTTACTTGGTAACCTACACTTAGCAGTAAATAAGGCAGGGTTATAACTATTGCTTCCCTCTGCAAAATCTTTTCTTATTAAAAAGTCTCAAACTTTTCATGCACATCACAAGAATCTGATTAGCACTTAATATTTTAACTGATATTTGAGTTAGTGTAACAGTTATTAGGCTTTTGTTATTAGACTTTGTAGACACATGCAGTGAATTTTCAGTCACCTAGCTAAGGGCCATGTATTTAAACTGTATAGGAAAAAATCAAACAAACTTGGTAACAAAATAATGGAAAGACACGATAACTGGTTCTACTTTATGATGCCTGGAACTCTTATCTGCCATTAGCATTTTTAATCCAGCAGGATTCATTGGTTCTTTGACAGATCGTTCTCTGTTTCTGGTCACCTGGGTTACAGCCCTGTCATCTGCTTATATTCTCCATTATCAGACATCCCTTTGGTTCAACTGGCCTTAGATATTTAACTTTTTATTGAAGAACTGCTGAGTATCATAGTTATAAAGATAAAGACAATCCTGCATTTGAACAACTTACATGTGAAAATCACTTAAATCCATTAATATATTTTTCCTGACTGTGGAGTTCAGGAAAGTAAAAATGATGTGTCTCAGACACCTTTGCCTATGTTAAATAGATCTTCAGTTTTGGCACATAGGTTTACAAAATGATACGCACTGCCATTGAAGAGCTAGGAAACAGCACACTGATACAAAAATGTTAATAAAGTGATAACTCAGCACTTTTTTCCAAAGATTTACTTATTTATGTATTTATTTAATTATTTTGCATATACGTGTTTATGCCTTAGTAAATGTATGTGCACCAAATGGGTGCAGTACTATGGAGACCAGAAGAGGGAGACAGATCCCCAGAACTAGAATTACAGGCTTGGAAAATGTCTCAGTGCTGGGAACCAAACCCAGGTCCCCTGTGAGAGCAGCAAGTGCTGTGAACTGCTAACCGTTTCTCCAGCCCTTTCCAGTGCAGACTGCTTTTAATTGGCTATTTATTTTTCAGAAATGCAGCTCTGATTAGGACGTATTTCTTGCAAAAGTTCAACAGTGGTGTAATTTTTCTATTAGTAATTTTTCTATATAGCTTCACATACCTATATAGTAACCACTGATTGTCTGTACCGTCAGCTCCAGGAGACTCTAAAACATTTTTTTCTGAACTCCGAGGGTACTGAATATGCCTGGTATACAGTCATACCTGCAATTTAAACACCTATACACATAAAATAAAAATAAATTAATTAAAAAACAAATCCCTCTGGTTTAACATAGTAGACACATAGTCATCTAGGATCAAGACTAGTTTTTTGTATTGCTCTCCTCATCTGCATCTCAAGGAGTCGTGCTTCTGGCAGATAAACTCTGAATGTAGCTGCTTTAGTTCTCAGCTCTCTCTCACTCCAGACGAATGGCAGTCATCATGAAAACAAATAGCCACACACGCTGGAAAGGATGCCGACAGAAGGGAGCAACAAGAACGCAAATGAACTCAGTCATTGTGGAAATGAGTGTTGAGGCACCTCACAAAACAGAAAATAGATCTGCGTATGATCCTTGTATACCACATCTTGGTCAAGACATCACAGGTAAAGGTGGACATTGGCATTTATTGCAACACTATTCCTAACAGCCTGATTATGGAGCAGACCACGTGTCCAACAAGAGAGATTGATAAAAAGCATGTATACACACGGGGAAAATTTTAAGAAAAAAATGAAATTATTTCAGTTGCATAAAAGTACATATAACAGGAGATCACTATGTTAAGTAAAGTAAGTCAGTCTTAGACAGACAAGAAATTTCTCCCACTTGTGGGGATCAGACGGTGCATAAACATAATTCCATATATGTTCTGGTGATATAAAAGTAGAAGTGAATCTGTTCAGGATCAAAGGGGGATAATGGCAGTGGAAAGGCAGATGGAAGTAGAAAATGTGGGTTCTACTTAAAATACATTAAGTACTTGAGTGAAAATGTGTAGCACAATTAATAAAAACCCAGAAACAGATATTGATTCAACTTAAAGGTCAGAAAAGCAAAACAGCCAACCACTGGCTCTTACTTCTACCTCAGTCAGCCACTGGCTCTTACATCTACTTCATTCAGAAATAGTGATCCTGCCTCCAGGAATCTCAGAATGCGACTGTGCTTGAGAACTGTCTTCCCCCACCATCTTATATTCCTCTCAAAGGCTGGTATTAAAGGCGTACACCACTACTTTCCAGTTTCTATGGAAAACCAGTGTGGCTATTGTTCTGTAAGGCTGACCAGTGGGATCAAAGATCCTAAGATCTTTGGGAAAGCTTTATTTATTAAAATATAAATGAAATATTACTGAATTTCCCCTTTTAGTCTATAATAAAAAATAAAAAAGAAGGCTATAACTAATATAAGAAAAACTATATACAATAAGTTCAATGACTCTATACAATACATACAGGCAATAGATCCATCAACAGTGTATAGTCCATTTGCATTTGACAAATTCAGAGAAAATACTCCATGTCTATCATATCTTGGTGAGTCTAAAGTTTTAAACTTAATTTATTTTCTATCATAACTTGCTTTCTGTATTAAGTAAACAAGGAAAAAAACTATAACTATAATGTCAACTTTCTCAGAAACTCAAGAAGGAAATAATATTAACTAAGTAAGCAGACGTGCAAGCAAGCAACTTCCAAATTTATGAGAAATGATAGAAAAAGCTGGCTGCCTGGACAGTCACCCAAAGTTCCTTTGCAACATTGGGACATCCATCTTTTGCCTACAGGCCTAGCATATAAAACAGACTTTTCTGTGAAGCAGGATATTCTGAAGGGCTGTCCCTCCTTGTCTTGACAATATTTGGCAGTCACTTTCTTTTGTATCACTTCACACTGGATGTGATACAATTATAGTATTTTAAACATGCCTTCCTCCTGTCATGTCTTCTTTCCTCATTTATTTATCTTTCAATCATTATCATGGTAAGATTAAAAACTGCATTTACCTTTTGAAATGTTATCTGTAAAATTATAGAGGTGGTCTGCACACTGGATTGGCTCCACAATGGATACAGCAGTAGCAATATTCCTGGGGGGAAATGTCACAAAATTACACGCTGATGTCATCAGCCCCGTAGTTACACCCTGATGTCATCAGCCACAAAACTACACCCTGATGTTATCACTCGCAAAGTTACACGCTGATGTCATCAGCCACAAAGCTACACCCTGATGTCATCAGCCACCAAGCTACATGCTGATGTCACCAGCCACAAAGCTCCACACTGGAATTAGATGATGTGAATAGATCTACAAGTAGAGACAGCTCCAGGATTAAGCTCAGCTTCACTAGCTTCAACACAGTGGAAACTAATTTTCAGTTAAAAAAAATTATGTCTTATCTGTGAACTCCATGAGATATTGAGAATGTAAATATTAATTCACCTTTGTGATAACAAAAAAACCTCTGCTCCCCTGAATTGTGAATTTCTTGCACAAAAAGCAGGTTTTCTCTTTCTCTAAATTTATATCAGCTCTAAAGTGTGTCTGCCTCTAGCAGCTAGTATATTAAAGGGCTTTTATGATATCCTGGCATCTTCACTAACTCAATGTGTCTCTCATTAGAGCATTTAAATTTTAGTAAGATTTTATAGATTCTTGGTCACATTCAGGGTACTAGGTTTGCAACAATGCTGGCTGAAAGAGAAAGTTATAAATTCTTTAACCATATGGTTCCCCCATGCCCAGCACTTAATACAAAACAAAACGCCCACATTTCAAAAGTATTTTTAGAATCATTACCAAACGTTGATGTTACATTATATAGGCTGTGTGACAACATTCCAACTCGTAAGCATTCTTTAAATGAGAAGCATTTTCATAATAAAAAGGGAAAAACGTTGTCAAAAAAAGAACATACTTAGTCATTTCTAACTCCCTCTTCAGTGAACTAATGTTAGGTGTGGCCACTTTAAGTTGAACAAGCCATGTAATTAATGTGGCATTTCATTTGTATTTTCATAAATAAAGCTTGTCTGAAGATCAGAAAGTAAAACAACCCTACTGGTCAGCCTTACAGATCAGAGAGTGGTAACACACACCTTTA
Organism: Neodon shergylaensis; assembly: GCA_025134845.1. Lineage (NCBI taxonomy): Eukaryota > Metazoa > Chordata > Mammalia > Rodentia > Cricetidae > Neodon > Neodon shergylaensis. Next base: position 2,825,291 of record JABTXL010002720.1, read on the forward strand.
ATCCCAGGAGCCATGCTAGTTGCCATAGAAATTGGGTGGTACATGCCTGTAATCCCAGCCCTAGAGAGGATTATAAAACAGGAGGAGACTGCTCCCAGACACAGTCTCAGTTTCATTCTGAGATTCCTAGACTGAAGAGGTAAGGGCCAGTATCTGGCTGTTTTGCTCTTTGGACCTTCAGGTTGAACCCCAGTTTCTGTTTCTGGGTTTTTATTAATCGTGCTTCACTCGGTGCCCAACTTTTGGGGCATGAATTTATGAAAAAGCCATTTGCCTGAGGCTTTTCAGCCACCAGCCCAGGCCAGAGCTGGGACTGGAATTCCATCTCTAGGAATTGGAACCCAAACCTAGCCACCTGGGTTTTGGAGAAGCACTAGCGCTCCCAGCTCCCATCTGCCCCAGCTTAGTTAGCTTCATCTCCTGCCGTGTCAGTCCTTGCTGCCACCCGTGGGGCATCCACACCACTTCCCATGGGATTCCACAGCTTCTTATATCTCCAGTGGTCTCAGGGCTTGTCACCAGCCCCTGCATGTGAGTGGCTCCCACATGGCTACCAGAGCACATTAAGCCTTGGGACGAGGAGGAAATGGTCATTTCATGTAAAATAATATACATGATCTTTTATAATATACATGTAAAACAAGATCTTTTCATTATAAATCCAAACATGATTGTGGTTAGGACATAAAAGCTCATTCTATATTATTAAGCTTTTACCAAATTATTGGCTGCATCAAAGATTTTCTACATACCTAAATTTCTTCCATAAGTTTAAATGGTCATTGGATGCTCTACCTTGGCAACTGCAGTATGTTACATAGATAATTGCCATATGGAAAGCACAGCATCAGGAGTAATGCATCTTTAACTGTCAGAGCCGAAACTAAACCTTCTCAGCCTTCACCGTTTAGGGAAGCAACCAGTATGTTTACTGTGATATGGATTTTTGTTAGGTTCAATATATAATCATTATATATACATATATATATATATATACAAAAAAATCTTAGAGTCCAACTAGAGGAATTTGAGAGAAAAAGAACACATGTTTCTAGTAGCTGCTGCCACCACCCTAAAAACACCCTCGCATATGCCTGCAGTGTGGTCTTCTGGTTTCAGCTCCTGAAAACCATTCATCTTTTCTTCATTGCATTTTTGCAATTCCTACAATATTCCTGATGAATAGAATTTTAAAATATAAGTTATTTGTCTTTTTGATTTCACCATGACGCTGGCTTTGGGAGTTCATATATGTTGTTGCATGCATTGATATTTTTTTTTAAAATGACTGAATGGTATTTCCTTTTGTGAATATACCACAGTTGTCTGCACACTCGAGTTGATGGGCATTTTTTCAGTTTATGGCTTGGCTTTGTGTCCTCACAGGTATTTCACAAATTTATCTATAAATCTTATATGATCTTTATCAAAATTGAACATTTTTAAAAGCCTTGAAAAGATAATTCAAAAATATATGTGAAATACAGAGGCCATAAAGGAACCCATCCAACTGTGAAAATGTTAAGGGAGGAGACACTGAACCTGATTCTAAGTATTAAAAAGCTTTGGTTAACAAAATCCCACTGTAGTGAGGTAGACTCTTAGATAAATTGAAGTGGACAGGATCCCAAAGCAGAGCCACAAAAATGTGCTCACCTTAATTTGGCAAATGCTACAAGGGAGTTCAAAAAGATTAATTTAACTGTTTAACAATAAATTGTATATTATTATTCATATGCAAAACTTAAATAAATATCTATTTTGATTACACTATATTTAAATAAAAATATCTCTATAAATCATAGATATGATAGAAGAAGCCAGCCTCTGAAACATCTTGAGTAGAATAGGGGAAAATTAAGAAGACAAACACTGTTTACATTACATAACAGAAACAAAAGCACTTTAAAATGTCAGCAACCTTCACCAAACTTCAAATTTTATTCAAAATATACTGTACCAAAATTAGATTGAGGTCACCAATTTGGGGTTCTGAAATATTTATTCAATAGTGGGTGTGTATTTTGAATTTGTTAGTAAGTTTTAACATTCAGTAATAAGAAAACAACTAAACTAACAATGGGGAAAATATTTAAGAAATATACAGAAAGAGGAGACCTATTTGGCAAGGAAGTACATGAAGAGATGTTCAAAATCATTAGTTACTGGGAAACTACATAAAAGTTATGAAACATTACATAGCTCAGCAACTGGAGAATGGCAATAGTTCAGAGGCTGAATCATATGTCACGGTCCAACTATAAATAAACACCATTCAAGAGACACCCAAAAGAAGAGGGAGCAAGTGCTAGATTAAGAAAAGAGAAGAGCTTGCATTCAGATTTTCCTAGAAATTTTAAAATTACAAAAATATCCAATATATGAATGTACAAAAGATATAACCAAATAACAAATTAGTATTCAGCCACAAAATTAATTAACAATATAGCAATACCCTAAGAAAAAGGGGAAGGAAGATAGTTTAGATGAAAGAGGTCCTGCTTTGGAGACTCATTTGTGATAATCCTTTAGAGAGGTATGGCATATGGCTGCAGAAGGCAGATCAGTGGTTGAAGTGAGGGATACCGAGGGCATTCCAAGGACTATGAGTTAGCATTTGAGGGTTAATAGATGTGTTTACTATCTTGTATGTCTTAATGTCCAAAGTTAGCAAAATATTCTTCAAACATGTGCAGATTAATGAATGTCAATTTTATTTCAATAAAAATTATCTTTAAAATTCTTCACCTGAATTTTTAAGATTACAGTAGAATATACTTTATAATTGGGGTTAAAAATCTCAACAAAGATATTTCAGTACTTTAAATGATGGTGGATATGTATATATAAATTTGCACCTGATTTGTTAAACTGTTTAGTCCATAAGTATGTTACTTAATTTGTCTGTGTACTTGATATTGTTTTCCTTGAACAGATATTTTCCAAAGAAAACAGACATCTCTTTGCTCCCCTAAAACCTGGAGTAAGAAGATGGAACAAGGGGCAGGAGAGATGACTCAACAGATAAGAGAGCTGGCTGCTTTTCCAGGGGACTTGGATTCAGTTCCCAGAATCTACTTGGTGGCTCACAGCATCTATAACCTTGGTTCCAGGAGAAGCTGACACCTTCCTTCTGGTCTCCACCAGTACTGCACATATGCACAGACACATATGCAGGCAGAAGTTCATAAACATAAAATAAAAACAGGAAGAAAAAAGAAAAAAGAGGGGGAGTATGAGGGGAAGGAAAAAGAGGGGGAAAGAGAAGGAAGGAGAAGAGGAGGAGGAGACAGGATATATTGCCTCTTGTATCAGACAGCTGATGAGCACCAAGACGACTTAAAGTCAATGAGATACACATATAATCCATGGCAACAATTATTTACTTTTCCATGCCTCCGTCTCTAGTAGGAAGGCCTCTTATTTGTTCCCTTTGTAGTAGGAAGCCTCTTGTTTGTTTCCCAGCCACTCAAACTCCCAAAACAATTACATAAAATTATATTATTTTAAATCATTGCTCGGCCGATCACTTAAGTGTATTGTTAGCTAGCTCTTACATCTAGAATTAACTTATTTCCATTATTTCATATTTTACCATGAGGCTTGTGGCCTACCGGCAAGGTTTCAGATGGCAGCTCTGAGTCTTTCCCCTCTGGCAGCTACATGGCATCTCCTAACTCCACCTTCTTTCTCCCAGCATTCAGTTTAGTTTTCCCTATATAGCATTACTCTATCCTATCACAGGCCAATGCAGATTTCCCAGCATTCAGTTTAGTTTTCCCTATATAGCTTTACTCTATCCTATCACAGGCCAATGCAGATTTTTTATTCATTAACCAATAAAAGCAACACATATACAGAAGACCTTCCTACATCATCCTTCCTCTAAGGTATTTCCAAACTGTGGTCATGCTATAAACTCTCCACTGCATAAACTGTCTTGGTTTGTTTGGCAGTTTTAAACCACACAATTTCTTTAACATAAAACTAATTGTGGAATTATAGTAAGCAGATTATTAATGCAAATTCTACATGCGAACTTTTCCTACTGACTTGCATTTTATTTAGGAAATCAGGTTTGGAGTTATCCAGCCTTATTGAGAGGTACTGGTGGAATTAATAAATCTCCCAATATCCCCTGCAGCATCTGCTCTCCTTTGAAATAATGAGCATATGGTTTCATCATATTTTATTGATTTGATCCCCTTCAGCTAGAAAAAAATATTTCAGTGAAATGCAAACAACACTCACAATTTCTGCCTATTTCTCAAGCTTTTATTTTCTTGGCCAAACAGGAAGCTGATGGGCATGCAAATGAAAAACCAAAGGCAGTGTTTGGATTTCTTAACCATGAACAAGAAAAGGGGGAGACAAGAGACCCATAAACACATTTTTATATCTGAATATTAATCAGATTTTAAAAGTGAAGTGTAGTGGACTAATTAACAGTACAAAAGAGACTTCACATTTTGCACAGATTCTCAGTAATGATGGGGTTTGAACTAAGGATTCATACTCATGGAAAAACGAAAGATGCTAGAATATTTTTAGCCAAGCATGGCCAGTTTTGATTCAAGTAAGTGGTTCCAAACAATGTAGGGATTCTTGGAGAGCTATACTGGGGAGGTAGGAAGGCACTTATTAGGGGAAAAAAGCATCTACAAAGACAAAAGAAAAAGAGAGCATAGAACACAGAAGACCAATGTGAGCTGATCAGTCAAAAATCCAGTAGAGAGCAAGAATGAACAAAGAATTAGGTCCACACAGTGGGCACCAGACAGATTTCCCAAGGAAGCCATCTCTGAGCTATCTGGGATTCAAGGACCAGGTTGTCAGGTAGCCACATGCTTACACATCCCCTGACCAATGCCTACTTTTAGGATAGGCTAACCATCTAAGTTTGTATTACTTTAGGAAACAGGATTCTCTTGTGCTGGCATTTGTTGCCAGACTTTTCCCCTTGGAGACATGAACAAATGTCTACCTCCCCCTTTCAGGGCACCAGTGACAGGAAGTAGAACTCTGCAAAGTCTAGCCTAAAAGACCAATGATTTTATTGGGCTTGCTTACAGAGCGTGGGTGAGAAGTTAACTACAGGAACACAGGAGACCCCAAAGCAGCTGCAGCAGCAAGAATGTCTCAGTCCCGCCTAGATGATGACTTCTTCATAGTTACATGGATGCAGTTCCCAGATAATTAAACCTCCCATAGTCATTGAATTCCACCATCTTCCAAAGCAAAAAGGGTACTCACAAGTGGGGAAAGAATTACATACAGTGTGTTGGAAGACACAAGTAAAAGCAGCTTGAATCTCAGGCAAGGGTCCAATGACACTCACCACTCCTTCTGTGAGGGAATATTAATCACTAGTGGGCCTGGTCTTGAAGGTCTTCTGCAAGAAGTCACATGTTCTCTGACTAAAACAATTGCCATTAACATCCAGAGAAGAGTATGCTATAACAAAATTCATTCAGAATGAACTCTCCTATATTTCATCCACTAGGTTGTTGATTTGAAATATAGATTACTAGGTCTGACATCAAAGAATAAAGTGAACTAGATAAGGGGCTGAGTTAAGATCTTCATATCATTTTAATTACTGTATATTAATTGTGCAAGTAGTGGGCTCAGTTATGGCATTTTCATGCATGCACAGGGTATACCGTAGTCATATCAAATACTATTTTAACATTCCTCTCTTTCTCCTTCTCCTGCATTTTTCCTTTTCATATGCCTGGTAGTCTCCCAGTATGATGTTAAGGCAGTGTCCAAAGCAGTCTCAACCAGGACCTTCCTTCTTCTCCCTGCTGTGCATGTCTCTACAAAACCCAAGCTCACCAGGAGCCATGTGTGACTATGACAGGACAATTAACAAAAATATAGCAAAATCGCCATGGAAATTAATTATGCCCATGTGCACAGTGTCAGAAGAAGCAGGGAGTCTAGCTTAATTTATTATTATTATGGGGTATGACACTGAAGAATATAGTGTAAAATTATTTTCACATAGGACTACAAGAGAATGCTGTTAAAGGCCATGTTCTTCAGCTACAGAATTCCATCAGTCCCAGCTTAGCAAGCATTATTTCTACAGGGCTTTCTAGATCTTTCTTTGCAATATTGAAGAAGAAAGTTTGTAGGCCAACAGTTCTAAAACAATTTTATAATGGTAGTCCCCACAAGTAGCCCATTAATATCCTTTTCTAATGTTAATACCATTAGAATACACTATCAAAAATGCAGTTTTACTGACTTAAATCTGTGTACATTTTTACAAAAGAAATTGTCGAAGATCAATTACATGCAAAGACACCTCTGCCAACTTGTCACAGGAGCTGGAATGAGAACAAGGTCAAGTCTTATCAAGTGATTGACAGCTCAAGCAAGGTTTCTAATCCACAGTGCTACAGTAGTGGGTTCCTAACCCATGCATTTGTAGAAGGATCATGGTGTTAGTGACCTGGTAAGTAAATTGATTACCATGATGTGCAAGTTGTGCTGGAGTGGAAATGGAAAAATCAACAAGAAAAAGAAAAGGGTAGCATGGAAGCTAGAACAAACCTCTGTCCGTGTCCACAAATGTTGCCTGTTAATTATTAATACCTGGGGAGGAGCATGAGGACCACATATATCAGAGGTTATGCTATTAGGCACATTTATTCTCCATGTAACTTCTATTTGGATTTCGTTCAAGTTATTTTTTCACAAGGTTATTAAGGGAAACTTGCATTCTCTAAATATTCTATCATTTATCCATTGCTTTTTATGCTATAAACCCACAATGAACACAGGGAAGATATAACCCTGTATTATAATACATCACTGAATATAATCTTCATTGACTATCCTTGCAATGCAATGCGATAGGTGGTAAATTTTCTAATACAGTTCTGACAAGCTTTTTTTAAATAGATAAATAACTTTTAAAAAATATGGATGCTACAATGGTGATAGGAAATCTTTACTAAATTGTTACCACTTTAGTCAACAAAGATCTCATTTATATATTCTCTCTCTCTCTTTCCATACCTTAGAAAGTTAACAATAGTTATATATGTATATTTATATCTATATCTATATATAATTCTACTATTGGCCTGAACAGAAAAATGATTCCAGACTACATTATTATTTTTCTCCATCCTTATTATAATGAAAAGGGCCAGAATGGATCACTGTGGAACCTAAGTTAACCATTACCCTAAATCCAAAAGTGTGGTCAATGCTTGCTCCAATTTGCTGTCATTACTTATCCTCTTTATCTCTTGTATTTGTACAGGTCACAGCTCCTCCACAGTGGATGGAAGAACTCTGTTTCTACCTTGTTGGAAGGCATCTTCCAATACCTCTCATGGTTGTTTGGCATTAACAAACCACCTGGATCATGACCCTGTTGTTCTGATCTTAAATACCTTAGCTCTGAGACTTCCCTTTCCACCATGGTTTCAGATAGCTGCTGCTTTCACTGACATTTCGTGCCCAGCTCTCCATAGAGTCAATACTATGTTCCTACTTTTCAAGTGAGGAGATTGGCAAAAGGAAACGTGCTCCAAGTGTCACAATCAAAGTAAGTAACTTGAAAAATTAAACTTTGAACCTAAAGCACTTTAAATACAGATTTACCAACAGAATGAGCCAAAAAAGCACAATTTCCTGATTTCTAAAACTATTTCTTATTCAAAACATTTACTGTTGATAATATTTGTTTCTTAAAGGTTAGATTAAGTCTTCAGATTGCCCTGTCAATTATAATAAATAAAGAAAAATATAAACATTGATAATTTAAGTGAATAAAGCAATTTTATAGAATACCATGAGATGATATTTATATTCTATTACATGTGTTTTGAAAAAGGCCCAATTTTGTTTCAAATAGGCTACAATTTTTTTATTCTAAAAACCAAAAATAAATCATTCACATTACATTTTAATTTGGAGGAATAAAAACCCAATCAAGACTGAAGTATATAATTTATGCTGTTAAATATTAAGAATCTGTGATTCTTAATTTCTTCCTTTAATAGTCAACAGAAATGTAGCTCATTACATGAGAGGGTGGCTCCTAAAATAGTACCTCGGGTTTTCAGGATTTATAATTACCAGGAAAATCAAGGTTTACTTGAAGCATTTTAAGGTGAGACTGAAATCAGGCTATGTCCTTCCTCTAATTACCTGATATTGAGTAAAATGACGATTGCTTTTTTCAACTGTGCCTTGCCCTAGGAGACTACATTTCATTAGCAACTTTCTTACTCTACCTGAAGAATGGAGATTGACTCCCCCCGGGTGGTTTTGTGGGTGGCACCACCTGTCCCGGACCCCCATGTAGTGACAAATTAGTTACTCCTGGGGGAGGAAAGAGTGGCACCCTATAAACTTACCACGGTAACCAATTTCTTGAGTTCTATGTATGTTTTGAAGATCAGAGCTCTGTCTGATGTGGGGTTAGTGAAGATCTTTTCCCATTCTGTAGGCTGTCGTTTTGTCTTGTTGACCGTGTCCTTTGCTTTACAGAAGCTTTTCAGTTTCAGGAGGTCCCATTTTAGTTGTTTCTCTCAGTGTCTGGGCTGCTGTGATTCTATTTAGGAAGTGGTTCCCTGTGCCAATGTGTTCAAGTGTACGTCCCACTTTCTCTTCTATAACGTTCAGTGTGCCTGGCTTTATGTTGAAGTCTTTGATCAATTTGGACTTGAGTACCAAAAGAACAATAATCCAATAAAAAGAAAAAAATGGAGTTCAGTCCTAAACAGAGAACTCTCAACCGAGCAATCTAAAATGGCTGAAAGATACTTAAGGAAATGTTCAACATCCTTAGTCATCAGAGAAATGCAAATCAAAATAACTCTGAGATTCCATCTTATACCTCTAAGAATGGCCAAGATCAAAAACACTGCTGACAACTGATGCTGGAGAGGTTTTAGGGAAAAGGGAACACTCCTGCATTGCTAGTAGGAGTGCAAGCTGGTACAGCCTCTTTGAATGTCAGTGTTGCTATTTCTCAGAAAATAAGAAAGCAACCTTCCTCAAGACCCAGTAATACCACTTTTGGGTATATATCCAAAAAATGCTCAATCGTGCCACAAGGACATGTGCTCAACTATGTTCATAGCAGCTTTGTTTGTGATAGCCAGAACCTGGAAACAACATAAATGCCCCTTGTCCAAAGAATGGATAAGGAAAATGTAGTACATTTACACAATGGAGTACTACCAGCAGAAAAAAAAATGACATCTTGAATTTTACAGGAAAATGGACGGAGCTAGAAAATATTATTTTGAGTGAGGTAACCCAGACACAGAAAGACAATTATCACATGTACTCACTCATAGGTGGTTTTTAAACATAAAGCAAAGAAAGCCAGCCTGCAAACCACAATCCCAGAGAACTTAGACAACAATGAGGACACTAAGAGAGACTTACATAGATCTAATCTACATGGGAAGTAGAAAGTAGAGAAAGGCAAGATCTCCTGAGTAAATTGGGAGCATGGGGACCTTGGGGGAGGGTCGAAGTGGGAGAGAGGTAGGGAGGGGAGCAGAGAAAAATGTAGAGCTCAATAAATATCAATAAAAAAATGAAAAAAATTTACCAGGGTAAATGAAGACTGTGGCTAGGCATCGTATATTAAAATCGTATCAGGGAATCCAGGCTCGAGAACTTACCAGAGTGAGTAGATGGTGTAGCCCCCTTACTTGGATCCACAAAGACACTGCATCAGGAACTGAGATGGCAGCAAGTTCCATCAACCTGTCATATGACCGGCCACACAGTACATGGTACTGAGGACCTATACATTTTCACAGTATTTTCTTTTCTTTTCTTTTCTTTTCTTTTCTTTTTTCTTTTCTTTTCTTTTCTTTTTGTTTTTGCTTTTGTTTTCCAAGACAGGGTTTCTCTGTAGCTTTGGAGCCTGTCCTGGAACTAGCTCTTGAGGACCAGGCTGGCCTCGAACTCATAGAGATCCGCCTGCCTCTGCCTCCCGAGTGCTGAGATTAAAGGTGTGCGCCACCACCACCTGGCATTTCACGGTATTTTCAACAGTCGTAGAGGACTTCAGCTCAGCTTATTCCCCATTGTTGATGTGGCCTGCTCAACTGTCACCTGCACACCCTCCTGATTGTTATTCTCGGCTTGCTGTCCCTCTATCTTCCCATTCCTTTGCTGAACTTGGCCCTGTCCTTTTGCTCTGCATCTGGATTCAACTCTGTAGCTTATGCCAACAATATGGGGATGCTTATATCGTAAAATCATTTCCTAACTGAATTCTCAGGGTTCTTTGAAAATCCTTACATCTTTAATCCTTTGTAGTCACTTTGCAACTTAAACACATACACACACACACACAGAGGAATTTATTTACTATATGTTATGTAACATATTATCCAAGAATTAGTATTAATAATTAAAATATTAAAAATAGAGGTACCCATGTTTGACTTGGCAAGGATTACCAAGAAAAACAGAAATATCTGACAAATTGCTACCATTGAAAGCACTTTATTGTGTAAATTAATGCTATTTAATAAATTTTGACATATGCAAAGACATAATATATTTATCTATGTTTCTAATGTAGCACACTCATAATGGGTGTGGAACACAAATGCTGGATTTTAGTGAGGTGCTTCTGGTGTAATAACTGAAGATTACTTCATGCAGTGATATTCTGAGCAATAAAAGAAATGAACGCAGGGGTTCAGAGAAAGAACATGTACATGCAACATGCAGAGCCCTAGGTTCGACCTGCATACTGTGTTATCTTTCCCTGGGATACAAGGGAACATCTAGTGATCCACATAAGGCACCAAAGACAAACTGAAGTCACTCTTCTACCGAAGCCAAAGGTGGCAAGCCTGAGCTACTGGGCTGCCTTACAAGGACATGGGTGAGGGGTTCCTGACAGGATCATGAATGACACCAGAATGAACAGCTGTGTTTCCACCATGTCTTACCTTAATGGGGATGAGGACCTCAGAAAATTTGTGTTGAGGAATGTCAGTTTCATTTAACTTTCCTCTCTTGTATGCTCCAGCACCGCCTATGACTGCTTGCCGCTGGAATACTACAGGGAAGCCTGAATCCAGCATCCCTCAGTTATAGGACTGTGACCTGTTTTCCCTTATGACTGTGTTACATACTCCATGTGATCGCCATAGGTAGCTGTTATGGAATATTATTTAAGATGTGTTACATTTGTTTATGCTGTGGAACATTTGTTTAGTGATGCAAAGATGTGTCTCATTCTTTTATGTTACATTTGTTTAAATCTGTGTTTCTTTGCCTGTCTAAAACACCTGACTGATCCAATAAAGCACTGAATGGCCGATAGCAAGGGAGGAGAAGCTATAGGCCAAGCTGAAAGGCAGAGAAAATAAATAGGAAGAGAAATCTGTGAAGGGAAAGATCAAGGAGCAAAAAAAGAAGGGACCAGCCACCCAACCAGACACAAAATAAGAAAAGAAAAACATATACAGAGAAATAGAAAAAGATAAAAGCCCATAGGCAAAAGGTAGATGGGATAATTTAAGTTCCAAAAAGCTGGCAAGAAACAAGGCAAGCTAAGGTCAGGCATTTATAAATAATAATAAGCCTCCATGTGTGATTTATTAGGGAGCTGGGTGGTGGGCCCCCCAAAGAGTAAAAAGCCTAAGAGTAAAGAGACAAAACAACCAACAATAGGCAGCTCTCACTGTGTGTTTTGCTCAGTTAGTTGCCATGACTCTCAGTTCAATGTAATCTTTACTCCTAGGGGCACGGAATAGCCATGCCATACCCAGAGATAAAATCACATGCACAATACCCCAGCGCCAAAGCGGACCAATAAAACAGATAAAAAGATAGATCAGACATCTCCTTTGTCATGTGACTAATATATATTGTACATATAAATTTGTAACCTATCACAGATATTTTATATAACTAAGATAATTTTACAAGTTATCATGCTCATAAATATATAATAATCTAACAAGTGGCAAGCCTACATAGCTCAATATGAAGAATAACTGTTAAACAACCTATCTCACTCTTATTCACAGCTGAATATAACCTATTTCTACCAAAGTTTATATTTAGACAACTTGCTCAGGTCCCAGGAAATACACGCATGCTGAGTAACAATTAAAATGATTAAAGTAAATGAAAGCCATCTTGCTTTAAAGTTGATTCGTGTTGTTTTCTATCAAAATCAATGGTTTAGGGCTAAAGTGCAGCTCAGTTATGATGCACAAGGATCTGGTGGTGTGTCTTTCCACAATCTCAAAATTTATATAATAGCAGAATCATAATGTAAGCTTCATTAGCAGTGTTCTCTTAGGTGGTCCCAGCTTCACTGATAGCCAACCTAGGCAAACAAAGATTTTTCTTCTCCAATTTTAAGTACTAATGTTAACTCTCTGGTCACACATCAGTACACAGTAACTCTCTCTGTCTCTCTGTCTCTCTTTCTCTCTCTGTCTCTCTATCTCTGTGTGTGTGTGTGTGGTGAGTGTGTGTAGTTGTAGGTGCGTGTGTGTTACTGAATGGTTACACATGGTTAAAGAAGCCTCCACAGAGTTCAGGGACTTTTGAAGAGTCCTGAGAAGCAGAAACTAGGAAGCGAGAAGAGTTATAAAGAGCAAGGGTCTCTGCAGGGGACAGGTAACTCACCCTGCTGGCAGTATGCTGGAGACCTAGCTGTAGGGGCAGGACTCTGCAGCAAGTCACGGGTCTACTGCTGGGTTACAGGTTTGAGCCAGCTGAGACTCAGCATTGAGTTGAGCTGCAGAGAAGCAAGGTAGAGATTGGTGGGCAGGTGGATGTAATTTGGGCCAGATAGTCAACAGTGAGAACTGAGCAGAGTTGAAGCCCAATGAGTCAGTCGGGAGCTCTTTGCCTATTGGCTCTGCACACTACCAGTCAGAGGACTTTTTTTTACCATTGCAAGGTTAGGTTCAGGGTTTTTTACCATTGCAAGGTTAGGGACTGTCCTCTTTAGGGAACCAGGTGAGAGAGCTGAACATGTCTCTTAGTCTCCTGTGTCAGCTTTCAGGCTTGGTTTCCTTGCAATAATGTAACATTCCCACGTTCCTATTGTCTCAATTTACTGCAATCAATTTGCAGGGTGGCACCCTGTCTACTCTCAGGCATGACTTGCTTGTCTATGACTTATGGCTGATGTCAGGCGTTCACTAAAATGCAGAGTCATTGTGTTCCTGTGTTTGCGCTCAGAATGTAGTCTGTCAAAGCAAACTTCAGGCTGAAAAAAACCCACCATTTTACACAATAAAGAGTAACTCAGGGCAGGACACAGCCTGAACTTAACGCTTGGATTCAATTAGGAGCACAGCAATCTTTAAAAATAAATTGTTTAAATTACACACATCATGAATAAATTGCTCATAATGATATCCATTAAATGGGAAAATGAAAGATCCATTTGTTATTTTAATATCAAGTACAATTTTTTATTATCTTTTATTGGTAGAAAAGAAACTGATACCTGGCTATGCCTGTTGTTTTGTTCAAACACATATTAAAGTCAATAAAACAATGAATCAGATTAGCAAGGAAGTATTTTGTCCACACGTTTTCCTGTTCTGATGGCCCTAGAAACATGGCCAGCTTGACAGTTTAACTATCATTATACAGTTTATTATTTCCCCTACTAAGAGGAACAGCGCTAAATATTGCTACAAACAGGATTTCCAAGCACTGTGATGGCACACACCTTTGATCCCAGCACTCAGGAGGCAGTGGCAAACGGCCAGGTCTACAGAGTGAGTTCCAGGACAACCAGGACTACACAGAGAAACCCTGTCTCAAAAGACCAAGAAGAAAAAAAGAAAACTTAAAAGGAAATATGGTAATCAACTTATAAACTTGAACTCTACAGTAAATATAATCAAGTTGATTCAATTAAATCATATATATGTATATATTATAGCAACATAATTATTATGGCTTCAAAAAAGTAAAGAATGGGATTTTGGTTGTTTACTAAATTATTTAATTATTTGATTTATATATTTCAGTTATTATGAATATCTATATATTAGTGTCTATTTTAAATATCTTGTTACATAAATATCATTTAATTTTTCCTGTTTATGAGTGTTTGTTTATCAGTTGAAGAGGTAAATGTCCACCTGGCTATTTTATGCAAGGTCCCATCTTTAAATTGGGATGAGATCAGACTCATTATAGGCCCCGTTATATTTTCTTGATTCATTGTGTAATTGTTAGCTACTGCAGCCGTTGTCACTCTTCCTTGGCTTCTGAACCTTTTCTTGCACAGGTCTGGTTGTCATTGGGCCTGACTTTGCATACTCAAAATACACTCCTAAAAGTGTGGTCTCCAGATACCCCACAGTGTCAAGAAGATCCCATCAGCTTTGACATAGGGGCTGCTGGATCTACCCACAACACTCACCTGCCAGGGAGTCTTCCCAGGTTGCTGAGGCCCATACCTCACCATCCTTGGGAATGAGCTAAACACCTTCCTCTCTCTTCCTATCACCACTGCTTCTGCCAAGTCTTCTCTTCCCTGTGTTAGGGAAATGAAAGGGAAATGAACCCCCTCCAAGGTTGATGGAATTCGGTGCCCTTCCCCATGCTGCCCTCATTTATGCAATCTTGCTTGTTCTCATATTTGGTGGAGAAAAAAATTGCTTGGATTGAGAATTCCTCTGAAGTTCCCTGTACCTCCCACCTGTGGTTGGTTCACTCCTCCCCTTCGGATTTCATGGCTCATCATTTCACCCACTCCCTGCCGAAGTGAATTTGGTCTTAATTTTTAATTGAACACATCTTCAAAAACCGAACTCTAAATGAGGGAACCACCTGTTTTCTCTAAGCCTACACAGGTTTTTCTAGAACTGCCACGTTTCATTGGCGCATTACTTACGCTGGAGCTTGGGAAACAGTAGCGTCAAGTGAGTCCTCATCTCCTTGTCGTAGCATATGCTGATTCTCTCATCTCTACATTCTCCACAATAACTTCAAATTTTCACTTTACCATTCAGTTTTCAAACATTCCGCTAACCTCACTCTGCCTTCTATCAGCAAATTATCTTCTATTTCCAAGGGAAAAAAAGTTAAATAAATCTTGGCAAGGTTTCCTTCAGATAAAATTTTCCAACCTGCCCACACCTGTGTGTGTGCACTTCCCAACCTGCCCACTCCTGTGTGTATGCACTTCCCAACCTGCCCTCTCCTGTGTGTGTGCACTTTCCAACCTGCCCACACCTGTGTGTGTGCACTTCAAAACCTGTCCACACCTGTGTATGTGCACTTTCAAACCTGCTCAGACCTGTGTGTGCACTTCCCAAACTGCCCCCACACCTGTGTGTGTATGCACTTTCCGACCTGTCTACACCTGTGTGTGTGTGTATTTTCCAACCTGCCCACACCTGTGTGTGTACACTTTCAAACCTGC
>JABTXL010002720.1:2850585-2878652 GCA_025134845.1 Neodon shergylaensis
TTTATAAACCATTTGCTTCCTCTTATAACTCTCTATACTCTTTTTCTTCTCTGTCCCAAGCTTATGCACATTTTTTAAACACACTGTGACCCATTTAGAGTTTTTTCCATCTTAATCTGTCTTCATTGTGTATCTGTCATCCTTTTCTTACCAGAACTACTTCTTAAAATGCTAAGTGCCTCTTATTAACCTAAATAACAGCATTGCTAGGGCATATACGACCCTGCCTGCTTGCTCCACCCAGTCCAACATGGTGGGCAGAGGTCTGTTTAGTGTGAGCCATGCTCACCGCCCTATTTTCAGGCACATAGTGGGTCTCTGTTACCATTAAGCAAGTTGTAGCACTCTCTCACAGAACCCATTTAGATGCTCCATAGCTGGACATTCAAAACAGTCAGAGTGTGTGCTGGTAGCATGGCCCTCCTGGGCCACCATTTCAAAACAGCACAGCATTTTTTCTGCTGCTGCTGAATCAGGAAAATCTCACCTAAAGGAGCCACGGTATTAAGCCATGCTTAACTCCGATTTATTTATTTATTTATTTATTTATTTATTTATTGCCTAGAATTTCTTCCCAAATTCTCTCAGGTTTTGGGAATCCCACATCAGACCTACAGCTGAACAACTTGCAGAGAGGAAGAGACCTGGGGACACTCAATCCTAAATAGGATGGTGTGTCTTCATCAATTTTTCCCCTTTGAGCTCAGAAAACTATGTGGGGTAGGACATAGAAAGATTAAAAGAGCCAGAGGGGATGGAGGATGCCAAGGAGAAAAAGCTTTCTAGACACAACAAGACAATGCATCTATGAACTCACAAAGATTGGCTGTTTGCTGAGGGTCTGCACTGGTCTTAGCCAGATGGAGCCCCAGCACTCTGAGGGTAAGTGGACACAACCTTCTCATTCCAAACCCAGAAGTTATCACCAATTATGCCACCCTGGACAAACAAAGCAAAAATAGAGAAAAGGCAGTGAATTCCAACTTCGTTGAAATAAGTAGAATCAAAAAGCACCATTTGTCATACTGTAGAGCAGTACTGAAATGCAAGTAGTACTGTTTGATAAGACATTTTACCAGAAGGAAATTCTTATTACTATAGAAAAGACACTTGAGAAATAATGTCCCCACATTCCAAATGAAGTATTTCTGCTATTATGACACAAAAGGGAGCGTTAACGTTATGCAAATGGAATCTTGCAATTAAATAAGACTTGGTTTTTATAATGATTTTTGAAAAAAAAAAGCCAATTAAAAACATAAGCACACAGTTGTATAGAGAATAGAAAAAAATATACAAATAATAAGTCTTGGTATCCCTCTCAGCTTTGTAAAAAGTTTCTAATATACTACTTTATAGAGTCAAGACTTAGATACAAGGAACCAGACACAGACCTTCACTAAGTTTATACTTGTACTATTGAATTACAAAAAAGGGGCAGGGGCCATCCTCACAGAATTGAGTACTATGCAAGTTATCAATTAATGCAGATAGATTTAAAGTAGAGTTTGAGTTTTTAGTTGTGATCTTCAACATATCTATGAACTGTGTGTCTTGGAGCACTTATCAATATTTAATATGTAGAAATATGGCAAATGATAAATCTTTGTATAGCTGGGGAAGAAACAGATGTTCCACAAGAGATAAGTGCAAATGTTCATGCTGCACTGTATTTCATGTTCAATCTCGAGTTCTTCTGGGTATGTAGCCTTTTTAAATTTCAAAAATTCTGTTCAGCTGACTGCAGTAAATTTTTATGCTTTCATAATTACTGCTTCTTATTCTTGTAGGCAGAAATAGAGCAGTCCTTGTTATCACATTAAATTGGGTTATGGGGACTTCTCAACTTTTATTGCTTCCTTTCTCTCTATGTCAGCTTCATAGCTGCTCCCTCTCAGCCTGGCTCTTTGGAAGTGATTACGCACTGGTGTGGGGTCTATAAATTAGAATACAGCATCGTCTTCAGTGACTAGTGTAGTTGGATTTTGCTTTGTGGAACTGCCAGCCTGAGAATGACACGAAGACTTATTATTTATTAATTATGAAAGCTTTGCCTTCTGTCTTAGGCTTTTTCCCAACTAGCTCTTATAACTTAAATTAGCTAATATTTTTAAATTAGCATTATGCCACGTGGCTCAGGCACCTCTCCTCTGTACCATATGTCTGACTTCTTCAGTCCCTCGGGTGTCTCTCTACCTCTCTTCTTCCTAGAGTTCTCTCTGTCCCCAGAAGTTCTTCCTGTTCTCTCCTGCTATCTATTGGCCATTGAGCTCTTTATTAAGCCAATCAGTAGGTGTCTTAGCAAAGAAATACCTTCAGAGTGTACACAAAATTTATCTCACAACAAGCTAGGACAGTCTGTCATGTATACTTTGATAAATGCCACACTGGATTTGCAATGCTAATGATTCAATTCATATTAAGGGATTTCTGTCTCTGAGAATATTTTCTAACAAGATTGTCAGTGATATCTAAAAGCAATAATTTGCATGGCTCTCCGTACCAAATATTTTACTGTACTCCACTGAGAAATTTTATATTTTAAGTGATTTTCTGTTGTTTGTTATAAAATTGAGTGACAACTATTCATTAATAGGGTCATCAATAACAACCTATAGTTTGACAGAATATGTATTTTAAACATGGCCAAAAGGCACTGTGTGAATCTACTACTGGAAAGCAGTATTGGGAGTACTGAGAGTTTCAAATCTAAGTGTTTCCTCCCTGACTATAACTAGTAAATAAATAAGCATTTTGTAAGAAAATTTACACTACTATTGTCCTTGTTAATAAATGATAGATGATGAAGATAGATAGATAGATAGATAGATAGATAGATGATAGATAGATAGATAGATAGATAGATAGATAGATAGATAGATGATCGATAGATAGATAGATAGATAGATAGATAGAGATAGATAGATAGATAGATAGATAGATAGATAGATAGATAGATGATAGATAGAAGATAGATAGATAGATAGATAGATAGATAGATAGATAGATAGATAGATGGATGGATGGATGGATGGATGGATGGATAGATAGATAGATAGATAGATAGATAGATAGATAGATAGATAGATAGATAATTGATAGATAGGTGATAGGTAGATTGGTTGATACGAGTTTGCTTTAGTCCAACAAACTGAAAAACGATTCTGTTGATGTTTCTGGCTTCTCATAACACCAACTTACTTTCATTTTTAAAGCATTGTACATATAAGTTTATTTCAGCTTGCATTGGAATCAACATCTAATCTGGAGCTTAAATATAATAAACTACAGCACAACATCACTTTGAATTTTGTATAGAAAAAATAAAATAAAATCA
Source organism: Neodon shergylaensis (assembly GCA_025134845.1). Taxonomy (NCBI): domain Eukaryota; kingdom Metazoa; phylum Chordata; class Mammalia; order Rodentia; family Cricetidae; genus Neodon; species Neodon shergylaensis. Next base: position 2,853,923 of record JABTXL010002720.1, read on the forward strand.
TGATGCCTTCAAGGCAATGTAAAATAGAGGCTAAGTTTGAGTGGTTGCCTGACACTTAGCCTCCTGGGTCTAAATTTTGCAAATGTTATGGATTCTGTCTAGTTTCCCTCATCAAAGTTCAGTGCACAGATGGCATAGGAAGTAAATTATACAATAACTTTATTAGGTTTGTGCAAAGGAATCAAAGAAGTTTCCATGGTATGGGAAGTTTTGATTACTCTTGATGAAGGAAAAATGTATCTTTCTGATCTTGTCACCCAGTATTTTGTAGCCTGAGGTATGAGAACTGGATGAGATGAAGGCTAAACAGGACTACTAATGAGTTTCAGAGCAGTCTGGGTCAAAGAGTGGCAGTATATCCCTCGTCAGACTCTTAGCGCCTTGCGTGCTTCTAATGCATTACTTTTTGACACGAATGCTTCCTCTAAGTGTACTTGTTTCATCTTCACCTAAAATAATTATATTCATGCAATAAAAGACACAAAAAATCACATGGAAATGCATATATTTTCCTAAGCAACCTTGTATTTCATAATTTTTCTGATTTGCATAAACTGTTATAATTTACATATACTGATTCTATTCTTAAAGACACTTAATTCTACTTAGCATTATGTTTTAACAGATTTACCAGCTGTTTTAGTCCATCTCCTGTTTTTCATTTAAAAAATTGCAAAAAAACTACTTATACTGGGCAAATTAGAAAGAACACAGGTTTACATTGGCTCTCCTTTCTATAAGAACAAGATCAAGCAGCTGTATCCGGTGACGTCCTTTCTTCCTGCAGTCTGAGCCTTGAGGAGGTGTGAGCATCACATGACAAGACCACATTTATGCTCTGTCATCGCTAGGCCCTCCCCTTCTGTAAAACCTCAAGGATTTGGTCATGGAAGTCCACATTTGTGGTCTTATCCCATCTTAATCACCACCCTTAAAAAACCAAAGTGGGATTAAATTTCTTTCCCTTAACACTTTAGTGGGGATTAAGTTTAACAGAGGAAGGCTCTGTGGCACAGCTGAGCCGTACGTACCCAGAGCACAGCAGCCAGGGTAGCTGCAGCTCCAGTGATGAACTGCTCTGCATCACTCCACTGTATGGGAGATGTTAGCTTAGGCTAAAAAATTCCATGAATATTTAAGCAATTCAAATTTATTCTTGCACATTTCTTCTCTTTGTGTATGGGCATGATTTTCATTGGGTTTCCCCATGAGAAGGGCAGGTTCTGACTTGTAGGAATGTTATTACACGTTTCAACATTGACCTTCATGTAGCTTTACCCATTTATTCCTGAATGCTCATTAATCCTGTCAAAATGCAGTATTCCCAGATTTTAGGAGGTTGTCTTTCAGATAGATGAATGGCAAATTGCAGCTAGCTTTTCCGCTCCTTCTTTTTGTTCATTACAGATGTGAGTGAGCGTCCTTCATTCATTGCACACACTGGCTTCTGCTTCTGAGGATCACTGGTGAGTGTCTTTGCCTATAGTTTCCCGACTGTCTAATTAGAGAACACGTTTCTACGTGTTCTAGGTTACTGAGTGTTTATCTGAAGTGTTGCAAACAACTTCCCTCAGTCTGTAATTGGTCATTATGTGTCTTCGGGTGGGATTCATTGGCAATAAGTTTTACATTGTGATTTCAGAAAAAAATTATATATATCCTTTATTTTACATATTTTGCTCTTTGAATCTTGTTATGCGTATCTGCTTCTTTTCCATGATGATATTTTTATAATAATATTTTCTGTGGTCCCTGTGTACATTTAGATGTGATTGAAATTTTACATAAACTGTCTTGGCTTATTTTCCAATAGGGAAAGAGTTACAGATTGCGCTGAAAATGTTTGCCCACAGAATAAATATGGCCTACTATATTTTTAGATAATGTTGCAAAGATGTCCCAGTAGACCTAGTTCAAGCTACTGTGTATGCCTAGTTCTGGTTCTGAGGTCTCACAGTGTTATGTTAATCTAGTTATTCATTTCTGGACTCAGTTTAGACTAACTTTTAGATTCCAATCACCCCTTTTAAGAATCCCAAATGATCACATATCCATTTTTGACAGATTTTTCTAGGAAAGAAATAAAAGCACCTACAACACGCCTGCAAGAGCTAGAGCAGGTTTGTGACTAAGGCAAATGCCTTTCAGAAGCTCGTAATCAAATAGCACGAAATATGTAATTTAGTGCTAGTATTACAGATGATGTGTAAGGTAAGACAGCGATGGTGAACTCATTTAAACAGAATCAACAGAGTAAGACTTTTTCTGCAAAGAACTCTTGTTGTATTTACCCAATAAAGGGAAGAAATAAATTGTAGCTGTAGCAAGAGTATTTAGGAAGGCAGCAAATCCAAAGGCCCTGGGGTGAAAGTTGAGGACCTTGACGAGGAGGCTAGTTTCATTAGAGTGGAATGACCAAGTGGGAAGAGGAGAAAGAGATCACAGAGAGAGCTGGGACTAAGGCAGGAGGAGTGGTTCAGCAGTTAAGAGCACCGGCTGCTTATTCAGAAGGTCAGGGCTTCATTCCCAGCACCCACATGGCAGATCACAGCCACCTGTAACTGCAGATCCAGGAGATACTAGCCATCATCTGTTTTCCATGAGTAACAGGCATGCAAGTGATGCAATACACACATGCAACCAAAACGCTAATACACATAAAATATTTTTTAAAAAAGGAAGCCATGGAACCCCATTATACAGACTTTTCTAGGTCATAGTAAGGATTTTGGAAAGTCTACACATTAGGGAGATTTTAGAGCTTTTTTTGATACATTCGTCTATATATGTTACTCATATATACTAACAGCTGGCTGTTCCCTGAATTGCTAGGGAATAGTCCAGTGCAGAAGCAACAGGAGACTTGTAAGGTATTTAAGCAATCTAGGCAAAAATGATTTGGCTTATTCTTATACAAAAGCAATGGAGACAGAGAAAAAATATTATGGTATATATTGAGAATGCACACACAAACACACACAGCCTCTGGCAAATTAATATATGATTGAAAATTTTGTCTTTATTTTCTGAGCATCAGTTCATTTTATATGTAAACTAAGAGAAATGGGGATGAGTATAATTAAAGACATTATAATAGGAGATCTTGCCTCCCTTTTGGCCCTCACAGAATTACACTATCTACTGGAAATTCATGTGCTGACATTAAGCAGGCAGAAGAATGAACCATGGGTATCAAGTTGGCAAGATTACAAAGAGGCAGGCTAAAAGGACAGAAGAAAAAACCCTCTGTGCTCCTTGGGACTCCAATGATGAGAGAGGGAAAAATAAAGGATGCATGAGATTGAAGCAGCTGGTTAAGTCAAGGAAGGACTAGGTATGTAGTTCTCTGGAAATTACCCAGAAAATCACTTAGAGCAGGAGGCAGCAAATCCATCAGACCAGAAGTACTTTCTTTAGCCACTAATTGCTTAGATGGAGAGCAAACTTACTCACTGAAAGCAGAAATGAGCAGCATCGAGTAAAGATGGAGGCCTTACATTGGGCAGCAGCTCTATTAGGTGCTCTCCAGGAAAGCATTCATGTATGTGATTCCCCGTAATACAGGGACTTCCACCAGGCCTCTCTGTCAAGTTCTGTCATTTTTGTCTGAGTCAGTTCAGGATGGATAGAAACCAGTGGTTTTTAACAAACCAACGCATTTGGAAGAACGGATCTTTGAGTTAGAGGATATCTACAGAGAGGCACTCAGCTGACGAATATAACATACTCTGAAAACCCATCAAATGCCGAGTGTTGCACCCAAGTTGATATTTCTTTCAACTTCTAAAACACAATTTAAAAATATTTTTTATTTCCGTCTTATAGCTTGCCCTGAATTATTAGATTTTTAGATATCACCACCTTATAGCAGCAATGAGCTTTTTAAATTTTCTTTCATACCCATATTCCTTTTGGATTTTGTTTCTTAAATGCTGAGGTCGAAGCAGTGGGTCTTTACAGGCTAGGCAAATGCCCAACCACTGAGCTGTATCTCTGAGCCTCCATTCAGAATTTATCTCATAATTCTATTTTCAAATGATATAATTTTCCAGTTTCTTATGACATGAGACTATCTATAATTAGCTTTTTAGTTGTTCTGTTTTCTTTTGCCTTCCAATGCTTTCCAATACAAATTTAATTAGAAAAATAAAATTCACAAAGCTTCCTAGACCAAGGAAACCCAAATAGGTCTGCCTGGGTCCAAATGTCACTCTTACTCTAGCACAGGATATGAATTTATCCTGCTGATTCACAGTACCTAGTTTTCTTCTCTGTGCTGTTCTCTGGTGCTGTTTCTAGAGAAAAGGAAGCCATGTCACTCGGAAACATGAAGCATGATTTTTTTCACCAACCGTCTCTAAAGTGAGTGAATGGCCAAAGGCAGGAAAATTCTGAAGGTTACACCTTTTGACAATTTGTTTTCACAAGAAAAAGAACAATATTAGGAGGGAAAAAATAACACTGACTAGCTGGAGTCTCCCTAGAAACCTAGGTTAGCAACTGTCTCTTGGGAAATTATCTAAATTTTAAAGAAACTTACCAGTTCCTATTGGCAACTTGACACAACCTAGAGTTATCTGGGAAGAGGGACCCTCATTTGAAGAACTACCTAGATCAGCTTGGCCTGTGGCCATGTCTGCAAGAGAAGGTCTTGATTGATGATTGATGTAGGAGGGTCCTGCCCACTGTGAGCAGCTCCATCCCAAGGCAGGTGGGTCTGAGCTGTATGAGAAAGTTAACTTAGCATAAACCAGTGAGGGAGGCCATAGTAGCCTTTCTTCATGGTTCCTGCCCTGACTTCCCCAGTGATGGATTGTGACAGGAAGTACATCTGAAATAACGCCTTTCCTCCCCTACATTGTTTTTGGTCATTGTACTTATCAAAGCATCAGAAAGCAAACTAGGAGACAAATTTTTATCTGACCACAAGAAGAAAGATGATTAGAGAGGCTTCCATAGTCCAGATTACCAAAACAGTTTCAGAAAAACACTTTTAGAACTAATTTCAGAAAATTCTATGAGACAAAAAAACAAAGTAGAAGACACAATACAAACAAATGATAATAAAACTAATCTAATAGGGTTGTTACATGGGACCTAGGAATAGGAGGCTAAAAGGCTATCAGGATTAACCTGCATTAATCAACAGATTTATCAAACCTTGTCTACTATTTATTTTTTCTATATTACCAGTATGCTATGTTTGCATATACATATAGCTGCTTCACGTATTTTTAAATTAAGTACTATAATTAATATTAACATTTTAAAATTATCTTAATGTAAGCAACTAAGGGCCAGACTTTTGCAATATGTCAGTTTGATGATTTTGGCTATGTATAAAGGTTAACAGATTGCTCTCTGATGATCTACTACTACTTAACAAGCTGACCAAGTTATTTATTGTTCTGACTATGAGAGATATAGATGCTGCCTTTCAGTTATTGTCTTTTATCTGCTCTTAATATAACAGTAGATGTGCGAAATAAACAATCCAAAATTACAGTAGTAACTAGGAAAGGCAACTCAAGTGTCTTACGAGGAGAAAGGCAGAATACTTTTCAGCTAAATCAGAAATCACGTTTATTTCTGAGTGAGGTAAGCTTAATATTACATTTAGTTGGGATTTGAAGGCTAGGTAATTTGTAGAAGGAATATAGGGGAGTGTGTTTTATGGAGGTAGCTTTTACCACAAATACAAATTAGACTGCAAAGTTTTAATTATCTCTGGATAAATGATAAAGGTGATTTTACAAAGCATTTCTACACATTTAGAGAGATAACAGAATCTATAGCCTATTGGAATTATATTCTTGTATAGCTCAACTGTAGAAATATAATACTTCAAACTGTACAATTAACCCAATGGCTTCCCAATCCAAACCTCCACCTATTTTCTTTTTGCTATTTATCAACTGTTCAGTTCTTCAAAATGAAGAAAGCTAGGAGATTAACAGAAAGATAATTTCAATTTTACCGTTTTTATTTTGCTGTTTCTTATTTCTGGTAAATGTTCTGTGCAGAAGGCGGCAGGAAACATTGCTCTCCAGGAACTGTCGGAAGAACATAAGGTAGTAGAATGCCTTCGCTGATGAAGAAATGATGCATCTGTGGTTGGTCCTGGGACTCAGAGACTTAGACATCTACATCAAAAAATAGCTGCATGTGAGTTCTGTGGATTAAAGAGTCTGGATATAGAAGAAGCTATTTTACTATCCCTGGTGCAGCAGTATACATTACAGTGGTAAATGAGAGCTACTTTCCCACTGTATTTGTGCTTCCGAAAGGACTCTCTTTAAAGGTACCAGTTGTAGGACTATTAGGTACACATCCATAATGGAATGTGCTTTATTTCAGTAAGCCAAACCTTGAAACTTTGCTGATGGTTTTAGTTTATATTCTGGTCATTTACAATTTGATCACAAAGATGCAAGTGTTTTCCAGCAGGCCCTGTATTAAGGATTTTCACTGTTTAGGCTATGTAGAAATCCTTCACAGATGAATATCACCTTAAGATCTAGCTCTCATTTATACAGAAGACAATAGTTTTGTAAGATGCTACTTTCCCCAAATTTATCTGTCAAAGTGACAAAATATTTATCTAAATTCCAATTCGAAGAGAGATAAATTTGGAATTTGACCAATTGTTTCAAATTTCTATTTATATCAAAGTGTCAAAATCTGCTAAACATTCTAAGATCAGGAGGTTAAGTGGAAAGTCTTTGCTTTACAATATATAGAGAGAGTTGTTGGGAAGTAATAGCTCTTTAAAATCTACACTGTTGATGCAGGGTATACGTGCTAAAGGTACAGTAGACGGGAACAGAAACAAATCGAGCAGGCACACAATTTGATAGCTGAAGGATGAGCTGTGGTCCTGAGTGGTGGGAGACCCTGCAGATAGGCTTCAATTAGTGGCCTTATATGGACAGAAGGAACAAAGTCAACCCGTGCCTCACACCAACACAAAAGTCAAAGCCTCAGGAATGAGTGATTCACATATCAAATACAGAAATTTAAGACTTGTATTAAAACTTTATTAGCATATTTCTCAGCTTGTATGATTTCTTTAACATACACAATAGTGCCAGTCATAACTAGAAATAACAAATTTTATCTCATAAAAATAAGGACAGTAGTTGATTGATTTATTACTCTTCTAAGGCAGAATCTCCTTGTGTAGCCTAGGATGACTTCAACTCACTGTCCTCCTGCCTCAGCATCCTAAAGGAAGGAGGTTACAGGTGTGTGCCACCACAGTCCCATAACCAACCTGAAAACTTTCAAATGTCGATTTATATTTTGACACTGAAAAATATTTTAATGTCTAATGTGGTAGTTTGAATGTAATTGGCCCCCATAATCCCATAATTTCATAAGGAAAGGCACTATTAGGAGGTATAGCTTTGTCAGAGTGAGTATATGGCCTTCTTGGAGGAAGTGTGTCACTGGGGTGGGGAGGGCTATATACTCAAAATAGCACCCAGTGTGTCATTCCTCTTCCTGTTGCCTCTGAGGCAAGATGAAGAGCTCTCAGCTCCAGCACTACATCTGGCTGCAAGCCACCCTGCTCCCTGCCATGATGATAATTGACTGAACCTCTAAAACTGTAAGCAAGCCCCTTCAATTAAATGTTTTCTTTATAAGAGTTGCCATTGTCATGGTGGCTCTTCAGAACAATAAAAGCCCGATCTGAGACATCTAGTTTCTTCAGTTCTTTATATATTTTGAAAATCAGCCCAAATAATCCAACCAAAATAAAAATGGAGTATAGATCTAAAAAGAGAATTCTCAACGGAGGAGTCTCAAATGGCCAAGAAACACTTAAGGCAATGTTCAACATCTTTAACCATCAAGGAAATGCAAAAACAACTCTGAGATTCCATCTTACACCTGTCAGAATGGCTGTGATCAAAAACACAAGTGGGAGCTCATACTGGAGAGGATGTGGAGTAAGGGGAACACTCCACTGCTGGTGGGAATGTAAACTTGTACAACCACTCTGGAAATCAGTTTGGCGATTTCTCAGAAAATTGGGAATCAACCTACCTCAGGACCCAGCTGTACCACTCTTGGGCATATACCAATGGGTGCTCAGCCATACCACAAGGTCACTTGCTCACCTATGCTCAAAGCAGCTTTATTTGTAATAGCCAGAACCTGGAAAACAACCTAGACATCCCTCAAACAAACAAAATGAAGAAAGCATGGTAATTTACACAATGGAGAATTATTCATCTATTAATAACATTAAATTTGCAGGCGAAGGAATGGAACTATAAGAAAATCATCCTTAATGGGATAACGCAGACTGAGAAAGACAAACATGGTATGTACTCACTTGTAAGTGGATGTTAGTAAAGGATAACCATGCTACAACCCACAGGTCCAAAGAGGTTAGGTAACAAGGAGGGCTCCAGGTGGGATGCTTGGGTGTTCCTGGGAAAGGAAAATAGAATAGATTTTATGGGTAGACTGGGCACAGATGGAGATGGAAACAGGAAGGATCAGGTTGAGAGGATGGAGAGGGAGAGTACTATAGAGATAATTGGGAGGCATTCACAGTGGGGTAGAAACTTAGTTCAAGGGAAACTCACAGGAATCTATAAAGATGACACCAGCTAAGACTCCTAGCAAGAGGGAATGCATTGCTGAACTGATCATCTCCTGTGACCAGGCAAAATTTCCAGTGGAGTGATTGGGACACCAACCTAGCCACACATCTAACAAATTAAAAGGAAGTAAGTAGCCCATTTGTAATTTATAAACAACATAGTACATATGCTAATAATAAATTATTAAGTAGTAATAAATAGTACAACTTTAAAGTTAGAACATTTATTCAATCTGATGAAGTTCATTCAATAATGAGAGCTTTATTAAAGTACTCACAGACATATGACATAGAACTGCATCATTTAGGAACTTGTCTTAGATTTGGAGGTTGTTACTCACATGAGAACACTACAAGAGGTAGGTCAACAAATAATTTATAGTCAACTGCGGAAGGGAAGTTTGCTGTTGCCTAAAAAATATTAAGACAAAAAAAGAGGGAAACAGAATTAAGGGGTCAAGGAACATGAGAGCAAATTAAATAAAACACTGGACCTTTGGTGAAAGACACTGTCTTTTTTACTTTTCTACTGCTGTGATAAAACGCCATGACCAAGGCAAGTTATAAAAGAAAGTATTAATTGGGTGTACATTGTCAGAGATCTAGAGGTCCCTGATGGTGAAATGTCTTCATCTACAACCACAAGGCATAGACAGAAAGCACTAGGAACTGTAGGAGTCCTTTGGAACCTCGAAGCCTATCCCCAGTGACACACCTCCTCCAACAAGACCCTACTTCTTAATCCCTCCCACACAGTTCCACCAACTTGGGGACCACATATTCAAATATATGAGCCTATGGGGGCCATTCTCATTCAAACTACCACATACAATATCTGAAGGAAAGCAGAAATGTTGGAAGTCAATAAATCAACAAAGGAAGTAGTACGTAAAAACATAAAGAAGAAAACAGAAATAAATTATAATTTAATGGACATAAAATTAACAAAGTGTATTAAACTCACCAAATAAAGCCTAATATCTAATTGGAAAAGTAATCTAGCAATTTGGCAGTATCCTCAAGAGAAGTAGCTAAAATAAGTAGTAATGATTGTGGGGCTAAAGGGGAGTGATTCATGCACCACACCCTTTAAGACATGATTGTCTTTCCCCACAGGCTAGTTGTTCATTTAAGTTTGAGGAAATACAATCTGTTCACTATGTCTCAGGGCTGTCCGTTTCATCGCTAAATGAGAAATGAGTCATCACATTCAATCAACTTGTGGGGTGACTGCAAGTATTCTTGATCAAAGATATAAAGGAAGAAGAGAGAGGTGGAGTTCCCAGGTTGAAGAGCATCATTTGGAAACAAATGGTAGGAATGTTATAAAATTTTCATGGAGCTTGAAAAACGGTAACTTGAGCAACAGTGGAGTTGAGGTGGGGTGGATTAGCAAAGGAAACAAGCACCATCTTCTGTCCTGCTGAGTATGCTATTCTGCAGGAGAGTGGTGAAGCCTAAGTGACAGTTGTGCACAGATGGGGGAAAGGTGTGGAGCAGGCTGTACTTAGAAATATACATGTATATTCATGTACATACATGCATATAAGAATATTAATGGAAAAGAAGCTGTGAATTTGAAAGAGCAAGGAGAAGAATATGGGAGAAATTGGAGGGAGGAAGGGAAAGAGGAAATGATGTAATCATATTTATTATAATCTCAGAAACTAAAGTAAGTAGAAAGAAATAGGCCATTCTTGAGGTTCTTATTTGTCACAAATGGCTGTGGGAAGAGATTTAGACAACATGGAAAGCAAATAAATGCATACAGGGATGAAGGACTGGAAAATAAGTTAGGGCAAGAAAAATGAATGGAAATAGAGAACTTCAAAAGCCACAATCAGGTCAGGGGGTGAGGACCAAAAATTAGGATGATAGAAAGCATATGGAGGCCATTTCAGTGTGTGAACATTCCTGCAGTTGACTGCACAAACAAGATGAGGATGTAGAGCTAAATCCTACAAGGCAAAGAAAGGAACTGGAAGAGACATTTTCAAAGTCAGAAGTTTGACATGCAGTTTTCTTGCACATCACTGAAATGGAATATGAAAATTTCCTTTCGAACATATGGAATAAAAGTCGTACTTTGCGTACCCTCCACTAATGGGATGCTTCTATCAAGCTGCTTTGTAAATGAGGTGCGCTGCTCCAGCTTCACAGTCTGGTTTGTTTGTGGAGGGAACTTGCTCCACGTGCATCCACTTAATGTGTTCTCTAGAGCTAAAATGAAGACATTGTTTTAAGAAGATAGCATTTGAAAGCAGCCCAACGTGTCAAGATTTGAGTATCCAGCGAAGAAGCAGGTCTGGTTGTCTTTTATCTACGCAGTAATTAGAATTCCCTGAAGACAGAAAATCAATGCACTCTAAAGGAGAATAATCTAGCTGTTACTGCTCTGAGTTAGCATTAAGCCACCCAAAGGCTCTCTCTAGCTGTATATATTTTCATCACCTCACATCGAACAATGTTCATAGTGCTGTCACATTACGAATATTAAGTTATGATTAAAATGCTAACAAGACTGATGATGGCATATAGTCAATATGAGTAGAGTTTGGTGTCACCTTAATGCTGCACACATTCATTACTCTGGAGTAACAGCTCTATTTAAAACAGCGTCTTACTTAATACTCCATACATAATCATTGTTTTGAAATAACAACTCGATTTGGAATGAGTTACCAACATTCTTGTAGATGGAGGCCCACTTTTCCATTTAATATCCAGTTTAGCAACAGAATATTTTTTAATTTTAAGGTGCTAGAAAGTTGCAATGCCTTGCATCCCACAGAGACTGATGAAAAAGACTATTGAGAGTCATGAGTTGGTGCTGCAAGAAGTTTCCAGAACTACACAGGAACAGCCTAGGATGTTCTGATCAAAATGGATGAAGAAAGAGAGACCTTTACATCAAGGAATATCCCAAATACAGGGCCAGAACTGGGCCAGTACATCTTTTCTTGCAGCTTCTTGCATGAGTTTAACCATTCTCATTAGACCCCTCATGACAAATACAATTCATTTTTTAAGATCAGATCTGTCAAAAAGGCTTTGTCTTTAAGCATAATAAGGAACTATTATAACTACATTATGTATTGTTGGTGTGGGAAGTCCTTCTGTATATGTGTTGCTTTATTGGTTAATGAAGAAAGAAACTGCCTTGGCCTGTGATAGGGTAGAGTAGAACTAGGCGGGGACAACTGAACTGAATGCTGGGAGGAAGAAGGCAGAGTCAAAGAGAAGCCATGTCACCTCCACCAGGGACAGACATGCTGAAAACTTGTCGGTAAGCCACAGCCATGTGACAATATACAGATTAATAGAAATTAGTTAAATTTGTATGTAAGAGCTAGCCAATAAGAAACTAGAGCTAATAGGCCAAGCAATAATTTCATTAATACAGTTTCTGTGGGATTATTTCATGGTCTAGGCAGCTGGGAACAAACAAGCTGTCTCATATTGCATATAGTCTCTTCCAAGGTTCTTCATTCTTGTGTTATTCAACAAATATTTCCCTAGACAAAGTGCCAGGAGCAGGGCTGCAATGGTGAGTATGGCCTCTCCCTCAAGGAACTCGGCATCTGGAGAGGGAAAGAGAAAAGTATGGAGAAATGTAATAAGCAATGTAAAGGTGTAGCATGTGTTTTAAGAACAATTGTGGCTTTCTACAAAGAAAAATGGGAGGAGTAAATAAAATTGAAGGCAATGACCAGATCTCTGCCAAACATAATTAATGCAGAAGTGGACTTGGAACTTATACCCAAGATTTCAGCCCTTGGAAGGCGAAGGCAGGAAGATGAGAAAGTTAAAGTCAGCCTGAGTCCTTGTTTACATAGAGTGTCCTTGTTTACAAAAAAAATAAAAATTAATTAATAGAAATGTAGGTTGATGAATAAAACCATTCGAGACCTGAAAATGGAAATGGAATCAATAAAGAAACACAAACTGTTAAAAAAAAAACTCGGGAGGCAGAGGCAGGCGCTGCGAGCATGCTCGCCAGATTTATAGGTATACATTAGCCTGAGGTGAACACGCCCCCTAAGGGGCAGGACTTATCCCTACAGGTTGAGAGTAGAAAGAGGAGTAGTCGAGGTGGTAAGAAGGTGGTCCAGGAAGAAAAATCACCAGGTACAAATGAGGCAAAATAGCTGCCAGAAATAGCTTCCTTAGATATTGCAAATATGCCAAGGAAGTTTAGTAGTATTTATTGATAATATTAATGGCAAACTATATGATATCATAACTATTAAATATGATAAACATATTTAAGTAGTAAAAAAATCTCTGAACTTTTATACTCGTGTGTGATGTGATTTTATGATGAGTTTCTTTCAAACAAAAGGTATACAATTCTCAAAGTAAGAATTTTTAATACCACCTGACATATTAGAGTCCTATGATTGCTTTATTATGCACTGTTTCATTTTGTCAAACACTTTTAAGAATACATTTTACCCTAGTAAAGTTTTTAAGCATTGATCAAAACACTTTGCTCATAATTTTGGAAAGCAAATATTTAAATTCTGGGGATGTCCTCAGATATTTAGATAATAAAATATTATTTTAAAAAACCTGTTTGACTAGTACCATTTAATCCTTATAAAGGGATAACACATTTTTACTTAAAGGAAAATATATCTGTCTACTACTCCCTTTTGCTCAGAGATTGACGAATAAAAGGATAGAAGAAGTGAAATGTCACTCCTCTGTCAAATTTTCCTTGGAGAGGGAAGAATGGACAGAAATAGCCCATTGTTTTAATCAAGGCTTTGAGTCTTTGCATATGCAGAACTATGCCTGAACTCTTGCCAAGCACATGTTTCAGAACTAAATTGTTCAGCATAATGAGATGATTTGAGTAGGGTAAGGGTGGCCAAGGATGGAGACCAGGGAAAACAGGAAGTTGGTTATTACAGATTAGAAGGGAGATGGATGAGTTACTGGTGTGTAAAGCCCTTTTGTTTTCTTAAAATCTTTGGAGGCATCTCATCTTGCTGCAATATGGAAGATGTTTCCATGATGTGTGTATGTGTTCACAAAGTACCTCATAAATGGATAAATCTATAATCATGCAAGTGAGAACATAGGAGTGAGTATATATAAAGATGAACAGAGGAAGAAGCAAAGCCTGGGAAGACAAGAACCAAAATATGCATTAGCCTAGACTAGCCATAGAGCATGGGTTAGGACCTTTACTAGATGTCTTTTCTTTTTAAATTACTTTCAAAGACAGATAATCATTAAATTTTATTAATAAGTAGCAAAGATTAAAAATCCAGAATAAAGTTACTTCTCTAGCTAAAGAAAGACCTATCCAAAGGATAAAAAACATCAAGTAGCCACAGGATAGCTGGATCCTTCCCCTGCACTGCAAACCTCTAGTTTAAAACATGAAGCTTGCTCCCTATAGGCCCCTCAACAGGTGTGCACTTCACACTGGTTCTCTTTACTGGCACACATCTGTAATGCACAGACACTAACTGTTAGTTGGCTATGTTTGTATTGAAGCCCACAAGACTACACAGTGAATGTATAGATGACAGACCAATAGGCAGATCTACAGGAAGTGTATACATCCACGTCCACATGGAATAACCTCTTTTGCAGAGCTGTCTTTAGGACACTTACTTGTCTTTTGGAAAAGTCACTATCATATCTGTAAAAACCTTGTGAAGTCACGATTCTTCCCTTCAAAATGGGATTCATTCTCAGAACACCTCAGCAGTATAACCTCTGCAGAGGCAGTGGAGTAACCTTGCCCCAGTCCCCCACACCTTGAAGCCACAGAGCGATAACATTTATTCTTTGTTCTAACAGTCAAATTTACATAGAGACAATCTCACAAAACTACCTGCTAACCAACCACATAGAAGTTTCTATAGAAGACAGGCACTGAGCAGGAAGGCAGCATGCCCTACCTTTGCTAACAAACAAATCTGGGTGTCCCAAAAGTTGGTTATCACCAAAGAGACTAGAGGAGAATGAGTGAATCCAGGATTCAGGGATGTTTAATAACTTTATCTAATGGTTTGTAATGTCAGATACTTCCCCTTGAATGCTGGCTCTATCCTGGATTGTGTCACCTCTTCCAGCTTTGTCAGGTTCTACCTGACCCATTTTGCGATTTTGATATGCATATTATCATTGTTCTTGACTGTGGAATTTTCCAACTACGTCTGTAAAAAAACAGAAACTTTGTGGAGACTAGCCCTTACTCTTACTCTTCTTCTTTTCCTTGCTACTTCTATTTCTTCCCCTACTCTCCTTCTTTCTTCTCCTTCTTCCCTTTACTCTTATTCTTATTCTTATTCTTATTCTTATTCTTCCTCTCCTCTACACTCCCTTCACTTCATTTTCCCCCTGCACAAAAAATAAAGAGGATGCAGAGGTAATGTACTTGGGTTAATTTTTTATTCTCAGATAAACATAGACATCCATAGACATCCAATTCTGAGTCCTGAGGGGATACTGAGGCTGGTACTCAAGGCCCCCCAATACGTTTGCATCTCTCAGTTACCACACAATAAATGCATACAACCATGACCACCCCCCATACACACACACATTCATTCCCTCTGCACAGTGCCAAGGAGGATCTAATTACTCTTTTCACAGCTAGGTTAGCACAAAGGTAAATAAGTACGGGCAGAGGTAGAATTTCCCGGAAAATGCTTCATGCTTTAGACACTGCTCATCTGCATCCTATATTAAGGAAACATAGAAAGAGTTTTTACTAGATACGTATTTATCTCCATGTAGATCTGGTCACTTCTCTGGTGTGGTGTGGTGTGTGTGTGTGTGTGTGTGTGTGTGTATTTGTATGATATATGTGTGTGTGTTTCCCCTGTTGCTCTTTTCCCTATTGCCTTCATTGACTTGCTGTTTCCATGTCGTAGTTTTACTAAAGTATAGTTCATATTCCACACAAATTATCCATTTTAATGATATAATTAACTTCGGGATACTCACAGATTTATGTAGCCATTACAGAGAAAACATTTAGAATATTTTATCAATTCAAAGAGAAAAACTGTAGTTTTGGTAACCAGTCTCAATTCCTTTACCAGCCCTTCAAATACATCTATATGTTCTTATTGTTGCATGGCAGCTTCCTCCAGATTAAACAGTTTTCCTCCAGTGGGGAGAAGGAGACTCATGAGACTCAGGAAGTAAACAAATGTCACATTACCTGGAAAGCAGAAATCTGCTTAATTCATCAAGGCCCCCACTTGGGGCTGTAGGAACAGTGGACAACTTCCAGGGAGACTGATCTTTCGACCTGTTTGTAAGTCATGTAGAGAGCTCTAGGGTGCTGTTTTCTTGCATAGTCACCAGTGTGGGAGTGGCTTTTCAGTAATCCTGGTACTGTTGAGACTTCTCTGCTCCTGTGAGTAACTCCGCATTTACCCACATTCTTCTTAGTAACATCAATTGAAACTCATTTCTTTACCAAGTAGGACTTTGGTACAGTGGTTACTTTTGTATGTCATAGATCCTTTAACTGGTGTGTGTGCGCACATGTGTGTGTGAGCACATGTATATGTGCATATGTGTGTGTATGTGTGTGCATATAAGTTTGTGTGCACACACTCACATGGAAACTCTTTCACACACTTACCGATATATACCTAACTAATAATAAAAAAATGTGTTGAGTCTTACATCTGGCTTCTTGCCCTTAACATGTGCTCAATGTTCATATGGTAGCATGGACATTGTAATGGTCTGCTCTGTCCCTGTAAGAGACAAGCCACACCCACTCCCTCCCCAGTCCACTGAGGCAAGTTGATCTTCAGCTTCCAACCCGAATCCCTTCCTTTCTGTCTCTCTCTATCCCCCCCACTCTCTCTCTCAGAGGCAGCTTCTGTCTCTCCTTTCTCCCTACTTCTCCCCTTCCCCCTCTGTTTCTTTCTCTCTCCCCTTTTTCTTTTTCCCCTCCATAACCCACTAAATAAATATCCAACATCACTCTGCATGGTGTGCCTATCCATGTCTCTGTCTCTCCCTTGCTCTGTGGCTCCCAGCCCAGGACCAGCCACATTCAGAGACCTGAAGCATGGTCTTGTGACAAACCCATCCATCTGTCTCTCCTGCCCTATTGAGGCTTTCACCCACCACATTGTCCCTGTCTGAGACTGGCTGTGCTCAGGACCCGTTGCCCACTGCCTGCTGCCACTTGGAGAACCTGCAGTGTGGTTTCATGGTCCACTGCCCACTGCAGCCACTCGGGGACCTGAAGCACTTTACTTTTATCATAACAGACATAAAACAAGAATTCTACAAGATTACAGGTGACCTTGCTCAACCATTTTCTGTTATCACAGAAAGGAATATCTGTTGACACAGTCAGTCTTCTAAGATACTCTATCTTCCTTGGGCAAACAAATTCAGGAAGAAAAGATTACAGGAAAGAAAAGTGGGCTACAGATGCAAGAATTTTCTCATTCTAAGCCTCTCACCTGATCCCTAACAAGGGGTAACAGCCAGATTCCTCCACCTCACCCCCAGCATACTCATCAATTTCCCTTGGAAGGGAGACTGCTCCTCAAAATGTACACTAATAAACACAGTCCCATCTGTTGACTACCAGACTCTCTCTTTCTACCTCCTTCTCTTTACCCTGCCTCAGAAACCAAACACAATATATACTTTTAATAGCTTAATAATATTTTACTGTATGGATATAGCACATTCCTTCATTTATTATTCTCTCACTTGGTGAGACTCCCAGTGGTTTATGTTTGGGGTAAGTATAAGTAGTGCTACTGGAAATTTTGAGGTGTCCCATGTTGGGTACCATGTTTTACCTGGGAAACTGGGTCCATTTCATGGGTTGTTAGTCTTTTAAATAAAATAAATTTTCAAAAGGCTCAAAAGGAGGCTCAAGGAAAATTTTATTGAATTTTGAGAGAAAAACAACAGGTCAGGCAAATTGCAAATCTTGGTTTTGTAGGTGAAGAAGATGGCAGGTGGGGCAGAGGGAGTAGCCTCAGAGGAAAATTGGGGAAGCCCAAAGAGTCAGGAAAGGCATGACCTGTCTCTTAGAAAAATATAAAGAAGAACAAAATTTAGTTTTTTCTGAATAACTTGGGAAGCCATGCAGGCAAAGCTGTATAGCTCCCAAAGTAACCACGTTGTCATGGTATTTTTCTTTACTTCTATAATAAATTATTACTTTAAATTTTATGAAGCTTGGAAGCAACTTTATCAGATTTTAAAAGAAAAAAACACAAGAAAACAAGTGGTATATCTCAACCACTGTCTGGAGGAGTGAAATGGACAAGAGAGAAAGAATCCATGTTAACTGAGCCGGGCGGTGGTGGTGCATGCCTTTAATCCCAGCACTCGGTCCCCCCACTCCTCTCCCTCTCCCTCTCCAGCCTGAAGAGCAGTCAGGGTTCCCTGCCCTGTGGAAAGTCCAAAATCCTCCCCCCTCCATCCTGGTCTAGGAAGGTGAACATCCAAACTGGCTAGGCTCCCACAAAGCGAGAACATGAAGTAGGAACAAAACCCCATGCCATTGTCCTTGGCTTCTCATCAGCTCTCATTGTCCGCCATGTTCAGAGAGTCCGGTTTTATCCCATGCTTTTTCAGTCACAGTCCAGCTGGCCTTGGTGAGCTCCCAATAGATCAGCCCCACTGTCTCCGTGGGTGAGTGCACCCCTTGTGGTCCTAACTTCTTTGCTCATGTTCTCCCTCCTTCTGCTCCTCATTGGGACATTGGGAGCTCAGTCCGGTGCTCCAGTGTGGGTCTCTGTCTCTATCTCCATCCATCGCCAGATGAAGGTTCTATGGTGATATGCAAGATATTCATCAGTATGGCTATAGGATAGGGTCATTTCAGGTTCCCTATCCTCAGCTGCCCTAGGAACTAACTGGGGACATCGCCCTGGGCACCTGGGAGCCCCTCTAGGTCAGGAGTGGGGGGAGGGGGGAGGAGTGGGAGGAGGGGGAGGGAAATGGGAGGCTGGGAGGAGGCGAAAAAATTTTTTTTTCAATAGAAAAATAAATAAATAAATCCCAGCACTCGGGAGGCAGAGGTTGGCAGATCTCTGTGAGTTCGAGGCCAGCCTGGTCTACAAGAGCTAGTTCCAGGACAGGAACCAAAAAGCTACAGAGAAACACTGTCTCAAAAAAAAAAAAAAGGATCCATGTCAACTGAGTTAAGCTAACAAGGATGTCAATCAAGCAGTAGACAAGCCACGCTTCCATATGATGGGCAGGGAGCTCTAGACCAAGAATAAAATGGCCAAAGCACTAGAGAAAGCATGTTTAAGCTCTGGCCAGCATCCAAAAGAAAAAGACAAGAGAAGAAAAGGAAATTACACCTATTTGAATCAGAACTCAGAAAGCTGGACAGACTCAACAGTCTCTGTGGTAGGTCTGGAGAGATGTCAGTATAAAGCGGGAATTCTGGGAAGAAAAATGAAAGCATCTTGTTAGAGAAATAATTCCTTTTAGCATGACTTAAGGTGGCCTCACCTTCCTGGGAGGGGATTGAGCAGTCTAACTGGACTGTTAGGTCTCCATCTAGGTCAGAGATCTAAGAGAACGCTTTTCCTTAATGGGCCTTTCCTTCTTAATGACAGTACTTCTTCCGATGAAGAAGTCATTTAGGAAACGTATTGAAATTGGAGAATGGATGGAAACCATTTCACTGTGGAAACATCGAGATCTGGTTACAAAGCTGTCACCAGAAGGAATTAATGTCTGGATCTGAGTTTCAGTTCCCACCTCACACACAGCCTCCAGCTGCTCACTCAGGAGAAAAGAAGCAGCTCTTTCCTGGCTAGAGAGTGGAGGATATTATTGGAAATGATGATTCCTGGGGTTCCATCCCTAAGTCTAACTAGTTTCTGTCTCCTGTTCTTGTTGTAACCTCCTCTGAAGGGGTCATCCTAACTGACGTCTAGTGTGCTGATCTGCATGGAATCTTTGAGGTGAACAAAGTCTTCAGGTGTGGCAATTCTAGTAGAAGTATCTAGGAAACTCTGGAAGTGCTTTGGTAGTTTCATTCACAAAACAGTCAGAAGAATAAATAAGATCTAGGATAGAGGGCAAATGTTGAAACTTCTGGCCACTGAGCTATTTCCCTTCTACCCTTCACACTAAGGCAAACAGCTAAAGCGTGAGTTACTGTAGATTAGCTTTAATTATGCATTGCTTTTCCTTTCTCCTAGGAATAGCTACAGAAGAAAAGCTATGACAATAGGATTCATTAAGGGTGAATGGGATAAAAATCTGTGAAAATGACCTCACCCTCTTGCCTCTAATGAAAGAGAACATCAAGCTACTCATTGTCTGTGTACAGATATTATCTGGGTACACAGACACTGAAGTCATGGTTGGATACGCACTGACAGGAGGTTCAAGACTAGGCCACATTTCTGACTATTTAGTGCATGCTTAATAGAAATAAGAAAGCAAAGCAGTAAACAAAACTGCATGGACACCAGATTCTGTTTGCTGAGAAAAAAATGCCAAAGAATATCTGATTATTAATTATCCTTCCAGTATTAATTGGTCCGCATTAGCATTATCCAATTTTCAAAACATTCATTTTTCTGACTGGTGCTTTAGTCTGGTGATAGATAAATTTTCCTAGCCTAGACCCTGGCTTCAGTCCCTAGCTTCATGTTGTTTTTAATTCTCCTTGTTTGGATTCATAATGTTGTTAATTCATAATGTATGAAACGGTGCAACCAAAAAAAAATCTATACTTAACACTATTACTTCTTATTCCCTTTATTCCTCATGAAAAACAGATTGAAAAATCACCTCATGCAAATCCAAACTGTTTTACTGACCAAACTCTGTGCTCATGACCACTCTGACATTTGTTCCTTTGTTAATTAATCGTGCATTTTAAAAGAGCCAGTGTAGTAATCAGGCCACTTGGAACCTCACAACTATTTGCTCTAGTGAATGGAAACACCTATTTAAGTAAGCACTGTCCCCCAGCGTGCAGGTGGATAAAAATGTAAGTACACACCCAACCCAAACTTGTCACTTTGTCTGTTACTTACAAAGATACCTGACAACTAGTTATTTAAACATGCTCCCACAAGGCCCTACTTTTATTTCCAATGTAGGAAATTTCCAAAGTATCTTTATTCTAAGATATTTCTTGAAATTAAGTTAAAATTTTGTACTTACCATAAAGAAGACATATGACACCCCAGTGCTCTAATGTTTCAGGTATACTAAGCAGTCACCAGAGTCCTTGTCTTTTAGAGATCAGTAATTCAATATCAAAAATAAATTTGGACAAGATTCGACTAACGTTCAGACCATGACAAAAATGTAAATAGCAATAAAACAGCAGATAAGATTAAAAATATCGACTAAAATATCATTAATGATGATGGTTACTATTGATGTTCACTTGGCTGGATTGATAGATGCCTACAATGTTGGGCAGGCACGGATCTGGGTTTGGCTGTGAGAGAGACTCTAGAGATGATTGGCATGTGGGTCAATACATTGAGTGCCTGAGGCCACATCCCAAATGTGGGTGACACTGTCAGGTTTGGAGCCCCCTAGAGGGAAAAGAACAGTAAAAAGCGAAGCACTCACCTATGTGCTTGGTTTATCCTAAGCAGGCATGGCTCCACTCTCCTGGCCTGTGGAGAACAGATTCCTGATTCTTCAGCAATGATCCCACATCTTGGTACCAGTTTTTCTGCGTTAGTCAGATTTCGTTCCTTTGCTGTGAGAAAGAAATGCCCCAAGTCAATCAACTTAAAGAAAGGAAAATTTCATTTTAGCTCATGGCTTCTGAAGTTTCTATCTCTCATCACTCACACTTCTCATTTTGAACCTAGGGTATTGGATGTCATGGCAGAGACCCTGTAACTGAAGAATAGCTAGTTTCATGATATCTGAGGAACAGAGAAAGAAAAGACAGGCCTGGGTCCCAATATTCCTTTCAAGGGCACATCTCCAAGGAACTCCCTTCCCTCCAGGAGTTCCTGTTTTCTAAATGTCTCACTGTCTCTTAATAGCCACACAGACTGACTCCCAAATTTCAGCAGACAGCCCTTCAAGGGACATTTATGATCCCAGATGTAGCTGGGCCTGGAGGCATGTCTATAATCCCAGCGCTAGGGTGTCTGAAGCAGAGAGATCGCAAGATTGAGGGCACCCTATGAGGCATAGCAAATTCATGCCAACTTGTGCTAAGTAGCAAGACATTTTCTAAAACCAAAAACGTTTCTGAAGAAAAAGAGGTCAGAGTCATATAAACAGTGAAAGTGCTGATTGCCATTTTGTACAATAGACGTACCATGGGAACAAAAGTTCACGTGACCTGCAGCTGTGGATCATGTGGTCTAAGGTGTCATGTCAATCACTTCATTTCCTTCCTCCTTGATGAACGCATTGTTGCTGATGCACAACATTAAAACCCTCTCATTTTATCCCATTGTAATTTTTTTAAAATTTTTGAACATAAATTGCATGTCATGATTCTTTCAATAACAATGCAGTTTTAAGTTACAAGTTTTGAATAAACCTGTATGTGGAATTCTAATTAAAGTTGTACTAATCACACTTTTTTTTTTTGTTTTTTGTTTTGCAAGACAGGGTTTCTCTGTGGTTTTGGAGCCTGTACTGGAACTAGCTCTGTAGACCAGGCTGGTCTCGAACTCACAGAGATCCGCCTGCCTCTACCTCCCGAGTGCTGGGATTAAAGGCGTGCGCCACCATTGCCCGGCTCCTAATCACACATTTTAATGACTCTGAAAAACCAATGTTTTCTTACAGCACCCTCACTCTTGAAATATGGTCCCATTCATTCTCCTAAACTGTCATAATTACTAATTTAATAATTGAATGAAGTGCTTTCATATACTCAAAAGCTAATCCCATTTCTGCGTGTCTCATCATGTACTTTCAGATGACCACAATTTGAGGAAGTTGGTTGTTGTAAAAGCATTAGCTACAAACCTATAAAGTCACACTAAACAAAAAGAAAGAAAAATTAGTGCTGCTTTTGGAAATAATCAAAATACAATAGTCACATCTAAAACAGGGCACAGAAAGATCTTGGAATTTAAACTCTCTTCTAACAATCTACACAGTAACATAATGAAATAATTTGCTGTATGCCTTCTTTTTTGTTTTTTTTCCACAAATAAGCCAACTTTAATAGATATTATTTTGTATTTATATAGTGCCTTCTTTAAGACCTTTAAGTACTTCACAATATTTAATTAATATAGTTTTTAATTAATCCCCACAACAACCCTGTGAGGTAGATATTACTTCTAAGGGGGAAGTATTTACAGGAGGGAGACTGCATCACAGAGAGGCTAAGTGACTTGGCCAGGGTCACATAGGTAAGTTCACTGAAGAGCAAACCCCTAGAGAATTAGCTTGATATGCATAGTTTTGGGAGTTTCTGCAAAAGTTGGCTATGAAAAATGATGTGGGGAGTTGCCCCCAGTACCACCTAGACCACCCTATATTTTTCACCCTGGATCTTTCTCACCTCCCCTAACGAGATCATCACTGATGCTTTTCACTTGCTAAATTCACAATTTCTTCCTTTGTTTCCTGTTTCCCAAAAATTATAATAATGACAATTGTTCAAAAAAATGGTCTCTATGTGAAGATGTTTACCACATTTAGACAATCACTAGTAGAATCCACGCTAGAGACACTCCAAGATCATTACATCAGCAGCACACAGACATTGCAGATAGCTGTGCAGTGGGCAAGCATGTGGGATTCTATTTAGCTTACCGATTATCATTTTAAAGGCCAATTCAACTCTGAAAATCAAGAAGATAAATTATTCTGGCCTATAATTGATTCTTTAATAATGTTTTTTAAGTAACATCAACATGTCATGGAGAAAAACAAGGTAACTTGTCTTTATAAGTTTCAAGAATTTGGAGACTGTGGTGGATCTCAGAAGTAGAGTGTTTGCCTATGAACCCTACAAACAAACAAACAAACACTTTAAAGAGTTTAAACTTCTACTTGACAAATTTTTACGACCAATGGTGAGTGATGGGAATAAATATTCTGTGGGATCACATCAATGGTGATTTTTAAAATTAATTGTACTTTTTAGACATGTCTTAACTATTGCGGATATCTTGTCTTATGGATTGCATTTATCTGTTAAAGATAACCTTTTATCTCTCTTTGTGCATGTGTATGTGTGTGCATATGTATGTGTGTGTGCATGTGTGTGCATGTGTGCATGTGTGTGCATGTGTGTGCATGTGTGCATGTGTGTGCGTGTGTGTGCTTGTGTGTGTAGCAACAATAGAAGGAAACGACACACGACTATGAATTTGAAAAGGGTCAGAGAGGGTACTTCAGTTTTGATTGAGGAAAGGGAAAATTAATTAATTATAACCTCAAAAATATTTAAAAATAAAAAAGTAAAATAACACAAAGATTGTGAAGTTTGTGTGTCATGGGTACCAGGATGAAGAAATTTTCCTGTAATACCACAAAGACCATGAAAATGTCCCCAAAAAATCAGAATGGGGAAGGACCCTTGGAAAAATCAGAAAAAGTTCTGTTTTCTATGCCCTATATCAGAACTGTTTTTTTTTTAATTTTTGTTTTCATCCTGAACAGTTCCCCTCCCTCCTCTCCTTCTAGTCCCTCTCCCTACCTCTCCTCTGCCCCCATATCTACTCCTCTTCCATTTCTCTCCAGAAAAATAGCATTTAAAAAAAAATTTTAACAAAATAAAGCTACCTTGGGCTGGGGAGGTGGCTCAATTGATAAAATTCTGCCCTTCCAAGCATGAAAGCCCGAGTCTGATCCCACAATACATATGAAAATATAGGATGCAGAGTTCATTTCCCAGAACCTAGCAGTGGAAAGATAGAGGCAAGAGGATTCTGGGGCTCACTGCCCAGTTACTCTTACTTATTTGGTGATGTCGGAATAGGAAATATCGTGTCTCAAAGAAAGTATACAGCATTCTTAAAGATAATCCCTAAGACTATCCTCCAGCCTCTACATACATGGACTCAAACATCAACCCCTACACCAATGTGCACACACATATGCACATACACACATTAAACACATGAACGCAGAAAGAAAGAAAGAAAGAAAGAAAGAAAGAAAGAAAGAAAGAAAGAAAGA
>JABTXL010002720.1:2886871-2934575 GCA_025134845.1 Neodon shergylaensis
CCCCTCTCTCTCATACACACACACACAAACACACACACACAAACTGACATAGAAATTAAGTTTTCTTTTTACGGAATTATGTCTAATATTAACTCCCAGCCAAATATCATCAGGGCAGGCAGATCCTCCCGATATGTCTTTCTCACCCAGCAGGGAAAACTCTGTAGACATGTAAACCATAAGACACGAGGAGGACCCCTGCTGGCTGTCCCCTCACCCCACAGAAAGCAAATGGATGTAGAAACTTGGCACCCTCTCCTCATACAACCGTAGTCCTAGTGGGCTTGGAGCCGAGGGAAGAAGCCTTTCAAATTTGTACATGAATTTCCAGGCTCACCCTCAAGAAGTTTGTACCTAAAACCAACCATAATTGAAGTAGTCAATGGGCTGTGAACACTCTAATATGGAACACAACTAAGGTCTTAGTTTTGTTTCTTAACAGGACTTGAACAAGCCAGACCAGAACAGCACCACAAAAGTTCTGGATTCAAAGTTCACATTTGACCATAGCCCATGAGAAGTATGAGAGGTGCAGTGTTCTAAAAATGGGCATTAATAATTCAAATGAAAGATTTAATGGCAACAAGATGTATTAGAGCATATGATTCAAATAGCTAAGACACACTCTAAAAGTCTACAGCATCCTAAAAGAACATTCAAATAATGGAAAACTAGCTGAAAATGTCCACAAAACATAGGTATTAAAATTATCTCTCAAAACATGAAATGCAAGGGATTTAAGATGGTGTAGCAAGTAAGAGCACTGGCTGCTCTTTCAGAGAAGCCAGATTTGATTCCCAGCACCCATATGGTAGCTCACAACTGACTATAAATCTACTCTGTGGAACTTAAGCCTTCTGTGGGAACCAGGCACTGATGTTGGACATATGCACACACACAGGAAAAATACCAATACATATAAAATAATAGTAATAATAATAGTAGTAGTAGTAGTTTCTAAATTATTTAAGGCAGATAATAGAATATATGTCCTAGAATCCAACCTCCCTGTTCTTAAAATTTATGGCAAAAATGTAGAGTGTTGATTGATGCTGCCTCCTGTTGTTTGTCATCAGTCTGGGATACTGGCCCCAGAGAGAGCTGTCTGTAGGAAGATGACCATCTAAAGAGAAGGCAGCAAGAACTAGGAAATGCATCAGGTAAGGGGTGGGCTACGAGAAACCCAGAGGCAAAGCATTGCTAACTAAACCAGGGCATGGGCTCCGCAGTGTTTTTCTGCTAATTGTATGGTATCTAATTCGCCTAGAAAAATTTCATCCTGGTCAGCTTTCCTGAATGCTTCCTGTTCATATCGACAGCATGCCATAGATCCAGCTACCGTGTGATTAATCGTGGGTCAGTGGCAATCTGGGACAGACTACTCCGCTGGTTTATGGAGTGGCATCAGCATTTGGCTCAAAAGTCTTTACCTACCGGGGAAACTTTTACCTAGGGACCAGAACTACGCAGGTAGAGCATTTCAAGTTGAGGTGCGTGTAATAATTATTCAGTTAACTCCCTTGTCATTCTGAAACGCACTGCTACTAAGCAATGGTAATTACACCTGCAGCCTGTGTACTGCTGTTGTAGTGATTTAAATTAATGAATATTTTATTGTCAACACGCAAACACAGAAATATCCTTGTTTGTTGTGCAGGCAGTTCTTTCAGTGTTTCCTCAACAGAGACAAATAAAATTTACTCCCATGCAAATTTAATTACAATGCGATCCACGGGAAAAAAAATGAGTGACATTTCATACATTAGAAAGAGAATTGGAAATTTTAAAATGCTAATTTTTAATAAAGCCAATTAACACACACTAGAATTAAATACAATCATTGACTCCATCAAATGATTCTTCCCATTATTCTTTACTGTGTCATTAAAATTCAAATGTGAAAGAAAGCAAACATTCAGGAAATCCTAATTATGAGAAGAAAATGAATTCTGAGTTCCCTACAGGGGTTTGCTCCTCTGCAGATGACCAGGCTGGAAAGAACTCTTCTCGTCTGCACTTGGAGGTGCCCACCTCTGCCGTCAACACTAAAGTCCAAGGTGGCTGAGACCGCCCTCCCTCCATCCTGTGAGTCACTGTGTCATACGGCCCATTTAATCATGGCAGGGATGGAGATCTCTCACAGAGAAAATTCCAGGTTAAGACCTTTAATAAAGGAAGGTCCTTATTGCTATCTGGGAAATGAGGTTTTTGAGAATTCCTTTTAAAAAAGAGAGAGAGATGTTGTTATTCATCTACCATGTTTAATTTTAGTGAATAATTCTCTTTATGGATAAATTGAAGTACAGTCTTTTGCTACCTGTAGGATTCAAGGACAATGTTTGTCTCTGTACTTTCTTTTGAATTGAGAGTAATGTGGCTAAGAAATTTGTTAACTCTGCAGATATGTAGTAGCTATTTCAATCAGAAACCCATAGCTCCTGGAGTCTATTCCAAAGATATAATGAAATGTATAATGTGTTGAAACAAATGAAAACTTTCACTTCATTTTACTGTTATAAAACGTGTTAGGTAAATTATAATTATATTTTTCAATTTTTCTCGGGCCATCAACATTGGAAACAGTTATTACAAGCTATCAGATATTTATCACTAACAAATATACAAATATATATATACATATATATATAAATTTTAAAGTAATTATAAATGTATATATATATATATATTCTTTCTTATTCTGGATTATATGTGTTTACTTAGTTTTCAATTAACTTTTCAATATTATTGCACATTAATGAGTTATTTCATATCTTTCATCATGTTTTCCACTGAATGGAGACACAATCAAAGTAGAGGCTCTTAAGACTGGTATCAGAGCACCAGTACTGTTAATCAGGACTAAATTTACAACACCAAACTAGAAGATAATTTTATTTTCTGCAAAAGCAAAAAAAAAATGCATAGAACTTGCTAGAGTTTTCTTCCAGTGTGCAAGTTGTGTGTGTGTATGAGCATGCACACACACACACACACACTCATGTGTGTAATCCTTGCAAAAGAAAAAAATAAGACAATGGTCATTTCTGCTTGTATCTAAGGTCGTGTCGTTGTTTAAATGAACCCGTATCCTCTCAGGGATTGCATCTCTGCTGTGACCTCCACTTGCTATCCATTTAACTATTTATTCTCTAGTTCTCTTTAGAAAAGAAGACAGGCAAAAAGATTTTTTTTAAAAAAATAGTACAAGAAACACATACACCACCTCCCTACCACACACATGTAAACATAAACATACAAAACCAGAAAGCATAATGTATCAAACAAAAAGACCAATAGGACTAGGAAATACCCAAACAAATCAATATGGGACCCAATACAATCTTTTAAAATATCATAGAGTTTGTTTTGTGTTGGCCATCTATAACCAAGGGCTTGTACTTGAGTGTGGTTTGTGTCCCCTGTGATTCTATCAGAGAAAGCATATTTTTTTTTTAACTGTGAAACAGATATCAAGAGAAGATTGCCTCTGGGTTAAGTATGGGAGCTTGTTTTCATTACCTTCTATATACAAAGCAATTGACATTAATTTACTGTTGATATACACTCTTATAGGATGGATATAGCAGGATTTACTTGTCTAGAGCTTTCCAACAAAGGTACAAGAGTTTAGAGAAGCAGACATGTTTCAGTTGGTAGAGTTCCAGCCCAGAGCCTGCCTGGAAGGTCTGGGAATGAGGATGGAAGCATTTTCAACCCCAGCCCTTTAGGGAGGAGGAGGCAGATTCTGAAGCTGCCTGATCGGGTGAGTTTCGGGCCAGTAAGAGACTCTCATGCTTCTATCTACCTTTTGTTTTGACTTAGGGGGCCATCTTCTGGTCTCTACATACATCTTCATACACATGGAAGTACACATGAACACATATACACTTGCATACACATAAACACATACAGGCCTGCACACACACAAAATAAAAATGAACTTAAAAGACAGATTTTAAGCACATCACTATGCAACAGCCAAGCTGTGGCGATTCGGGATTAATGCAGACAAATTGTGATAGGTATATACAACTTTAATGGAAAAATCAGACTCACAAGACAGAGGTTCCTGCGGAGCACAGGAAACAGGAAGAAGAGAGCGCGCAGGCTTCTGCACCCCAATTTATAAGTAAATGCTCGCCCGAGGCAAACCCGCCCCCATGGACCGGCTTAACCCTACATCTCCCCCTTTTGTCTAAATAAGACAGAACTAAACCAAATACAACTATAAACAATAATAACAAATAATAAATATAACAAACAATATTGAGAAGAAAAGTTTTGCCAGACATTCTATCTCAAGGAGTCTAAATAATGTAGAGAGTAATTACAATTATATAATCTTCAACTCCATCAAAGATCTGAGAAGGGAATAAATATTACTTAACAAATGAGAGATATCCAAAATGTGCCACAAATGACAGAGACAACTGACTACCTGGGCAATCACCCAAAGTCTCGTTTGCAATGTTGAGTCAACCAACTTTGGCTAAGGCCTAACATAACTGACATACCATTATCAAATGCAAGGAACTTTCTTAGAATTATCCTACCCTGTCTTGGCAAGATAAGACAATCCTGTTTCATATCTTTGTCAGTAGTTGAGGTATGGGCTTTTCTTAACCCGAAGGCCAGTTCTGCCAAGAAGACAAGCTCCCAGTGGAGTGTCTTTGGTGCTCAACGTTCTCTCGGGAGTAGAGTGGCATTGCCAGGAGTAATTGTGTCTCGTTGGCACAGAATTCTAGGTTAGATTAAAGGCCATTTTCTACAGCTCTTTAAAGAGGCTGAAGATTATACTATCTATACTAAATATAATCTCTACATATCTAGAAGACCTGATTAACCTAAAAATAAACATGACAAACATACAATTCTCAATACCTATCTAGCTTGAAGACTAAGAGAATAAACAACTGTGCAATATATGAAGACAATGATCTTCACCTGTAAACAATGTCATTACATATCAAATGTAAACAATGTTGTTACATAAATAGTATCAGAGGTAGACATGTACATTGTGATATGGTAGATGTATCAATACAATATAGACAAAGTTATAAGCATACTCTTATACAAAAATAGAGGTAGGAACACTCACATTCAATATTCCATATATCAATATACAGGAAACAGTACCAATACAATTTTCTAAAAACAGTAACTCACAAATACCAATCATCCCATCAAACCAGTTAATCCCCCTCTTTTTTTTGAATATACCCCTAATTCCATAAAACATCTCCCCATCCCCTCAACCCCAAACCAACCACTAAAAGATATCCCTAACCCTGAGGGCAAACTCTGTTGGGAGAGGGGACGTCGTCCTCTAAGATTGCTTCAAGCTGACATGGGGGGGGGGGCGTCGTAAAAAAGAAAAAAAATATTCATGACGTCATAAAAACCAGGTTGAGTTGATGTTGTGAGGCCCCATCTTCATCCTGGAAACTTCAAAGATTACTGTAGGAAAATTTGTTGCTTGTTATGGGAAATTTAGACATTAACAACAAGGACATATACTGACATATAAAGAAAGACACAGATATGAGGAAAAGCAAAGAAAGTTTATCAAGTATATAATTATCCTTATTCTGTCCCATTTCATGGCTCCTGATCTGAGACAGAAACTCTGAGATATCTCTTATCAACAGGCTTGGAATTGAAGAGGGACTGAGCCATAGTCCAACTCCAAAACCAGCTCTACATATTTATAAAGAAGTGTTCAATAAAACATATATATATATATATAAATCAATACTTACAGAATGTATAGAATTTTACTGTTGATCCTCAATGGGTTGTAACTATTTTCCATCCATCAGTAATTAAATATTCAGGGTCCCTTGAATCCTTTGAAGATCAGTATTTTCCTGTGGAGATAAGGAAAGAACCCTGCCCCCAACCTATCTGTATTCCTTACCATCAGTATGCTCACCATCCTTGTGAATGAAGTGTTATTTATCTTTTCCAAATGGCTTCTCTTCTTCATACCGAACCTTTATTAATTTTGACGGTATCCACAATTTTTCCTCACTTGTGGAGATAAGAGCAAAACCCCTTCCCCAACGCAGCACATCTCCTGGCTTCCATTGTGAGGTCAGCACATCCTTGAAATAAACTGGTTAATTTAGTTCAGTAGACTTTTCCATTATCCAATGTCTTTCTGCAGCCGTTGTTCTCTTCTCATTAGCGTTGAGAAAATTTAAGGTTAACAAAGCATTATGTAACCTATTTCTGGGGGTGTTTTCCACCGCTTTCTGTTTATTCAACATATCCTTTATATTTGGATTTGATCTTTCTATGACTGCTTGACCTGTAGGATTGTATGGTATACCTGTAACATGCTTGATATTGTAATAGTCAAAAAACCGTTTCATTTTCCTAGAGACATAAGCAGGACCATTATCTGTCTTTATTTGTGTAGGTATACCCATGATAGCCATGACTTCTAATAAATGAGTGATTACTGAATCAGCTTTTTCTGAACTTAAAGCAGTTGCCCACTGAAAGCCTGAATAAGTGTCAATGGTGTGATGAACATACTTCAATTTGCCAAATTCTGCAAAGTGAAACACATCCATCTGCCAGATTTGATGCCTGTGGGTGCCCTTTGGATTAGCCCCTGCTGGCAGTGGCGTTTGGTTATAGAAAGAGCAAGTAGGGCATTTCTTTACAATCTCCTTAGCTTGTTGCCATGTAAAAGAAAACTCTTTCTTCAAACCTTTGCTATTAACATCATGTTTTTTATGAAATTCAGAGGCTTGTAGCACACTACCAATCAATAATTGATCAATGTCTGCATTACCTTGTGCTAGAGGACCTGGCAGACCCGTATGGGATCGGATGTGTGTTATGTACATAGGGCAAAGCCTGTTCCTGATCAAATCTTGAACTTGGATAAACAATGAGGTTAGTTCTGTATCATCAGGTATAAATTCAGCAGTTTCAATATGTAAAATAACTCTTTCTGCGTATTGTGAATCAGTAACTATATTAATAGGCTCTTTAAAATCCCTTAGCACCATAAGAATAGCATATTATTCTGCCTTCTGGACAGAATCATAAGGACTTTGTTCCACCTTACCCAAGTCTTCTGATTTGTAACCTGCCTTCCCTGTTTTATTGGCATCAGTATAGAATGTATGGGTCCCAGTTATTGGAGCATCACGGACAATTCGAGGAAGGATCCAAGAAGTTCTCTTTATGAAGTTAAGTCTCTTGCTTTTTGGATAGTTGTTATTAATGTCTCCCAAAAAATTAGCACAAGCTCTTTGCCATGGTTCATTATCTTCCCATAATTTCTTTAGTTCATCAGCAGTGAAAGGCACTCTAATTTCTGCTGGGTCTATGCCTGCTAGTTGACGAAGTCTCAGTTTGCCTTTTATAATTAACTCAGAGACTTTTTCCACATAAGTTTTCAGTTTTTACTTGGTTTATGTGGTAAAAAGATCCATTCCAAGATAATATCATCTCTCTGCATTAAAATTCCTGTAGGAGAAATTTTTGATGGTAATATGACGAGAATACAATCGAGCTCTGGATTCACCCTGTCCACATGTGCCTGTTGTAATTTTTCCTCAATCATTGTCAGTTCCTTTTCTGCTTCAGCTGTTAATTTTCTGGGACTGTTTAAATCTTTATCACCTTCCAAGGTTTTGTTCAAATGAATTATTAGATCAGGTGTTATCCCAATAGCTGGTCATAGACTGGAAATGTCTCCTAACAGTCTTTGAAAGTCATTAAGTGTCCGTAGGCGATCTCTCCTAATTTGTGCCTTTTGTGTCTTAATTTTTTGCAAACCTATTTTATAACCTAAATAATTAACAGAATCTCCCTTCTTTATCTTTTCAGGAGCAATTTGCAATTCCCATTTAGGTAAAAGTATCTTTATTTCTTCAAACAGTCTGTTCAAGGTGTCCATGTTTGAATCGGATAACAAAATGTCATACATGTAATGGTACACTATAGATTTTGGAAAGTTCTTGCGTGTTATTTGCAATGGTTGGTTCACAAAATATTGGCACAAGGACGGGCTATTTAACATACCCTGGGGGAGGACGGCCCAGTGGTACCTCTTGGAAGGTTGAGAATTGTTGTAAGTAGGCACTGTGAAGGCAAATTTTTCTCTATCTTCTTTTTGTAAAGGTATAGTGAAAAAACAATCCTTTAAATCAATAACTAAAAGAGGCCATCCTTTTGGTAATAAAGAGGGCAAAGGGATTCCAGATTGCAGAGGGCCCATAGGTTGAATAACCTTGTTGATAGCTCTGAGATCTGTCACCATTCTCCATTTACCTGATTTTTTCTTAACCACAAATACAGGAGAATTCCAAGGGCTGGTAGATTCTTCTATATGTCCAGCATCTAATTGCTCTTGTACCAGCTGTTCTAAAGCCTGTAACTTTTCCTCAGCTAGAGGCCATTGCTTTGTCCATATTGGTTTCTCAGTCAACCATTTTAGAGGCAAGGCTGTTGGTATCTCTGAAGGGACTTCAATTGTTTGTTCTTGTATGGCCCGAATGGCCGGTTTTCTCCGTTTGTAATATCTTTTAATATTATTCTCAGAAATATAGGCTCTAGAAGTAGCAGGAATTTTAATTTGGGAATTCCATTGTTGTAATAGGTCACAACCCCATAAATTCATTGCAATATTGGCTACATATGGCCTTCATTTTCCTATTTGTCCTTCAGGCCCTATACATTCAACCCATCTCGTGCTCTGTCTTACTCGAGATAGGGTTCCAATTCCCAGGAGCTGAACATTTACATTCTGAAGAGGCCAATACGGATGCCAAGATTCTGGGGTAATGATACTTACATCAGCACCTGTGTCCAGCAGGCCAGTAATAAAAATGCCATTTACACACACTCTCAGCTTAGGTCTTTGATCATTTATAGAATTTTGCCATAACACACATAACTCATCTTTCTGATCATTATTGTTTGTAACAGTAGGCATGGGGTTTCCTAATTGTCCTGACGAGGCACGTTCTTTGCAGAAACTGGAAATGACTGAACCATGTTTGCCATGGGGGCCTGTGAGCCCCCCCTCACGTTTCCTGTCTGTATCAGGTTGCCTTGTCTATCTCTTGTAGATCTGCATTCATTCATCCAATGTCTGCCTTTTCCACATCTTCTACATAAACCTGAAGGCTGAGTCCTCCTATTTCTGTTATTTCTAGAAGATGCATTATTATTATTTCTGAAAATCCGTTGTTTACAATTCCTTTTCATATGACCCATTTTGCCACAATTAAAACATTTGGTATTTTGGTGTCTCCTTTTACCACTGGAAATTGCTTCTTCTACCCATGCTTCAGTGCCATAATCAAATGTATCAACATCCAGTGTATGCAAGACCCATTCTTCCAAGGGTGCTGATGTGAACTTTAAAGGCCCCAAAATCTTTTTGCATTCCACATTTGCATTTTCATAAGCCAAAGACTCAATCATTATACGTCTTGTGTCTTGGTCAGATATCCCTATTTGTACAGCCTTAGTAAGTCTTTGTAAAAAATCACTAAAGGGTTCTCTCTGACCTTGTTTAATTGTGACAAATGATTCCATTTTCTGTCCTGGGTCTTGTACCCTGTCCAAAGCCCTTAAGGCTGCTGTAGTGCACATGGAGAATGTGTTTTCATCCAAATTAGCTTGTTCTTGAGGGTCGGAAAAGAGTCCTTCACCTAGAATTTTATCTAGGGAAATGTCACTTCCCTTTGCCTTTTCTTGCTGTTCTAAAAGTCTAGCCTCTTGCCTGAATAAGCATTTCCATTTTAATTGCGGCCCACTCTCAAGGACTGCAGAGGTCAGTTGAAACCAGTCAGAGGGAGTAGCTCTGCTTGTTGTGGCCCAAGATTTTAGCATCTCTTTAACAAAAGAGGCATGCATCCCAAAACTCATGACAGCCTGTTTAATTTCTTTGAGATCATTCATACGGACAGGCTCCCATGTATCTTCCTTGACGACCCTAGGGTTTCTGGAACCAATCACCTTCTCTGTTGTTATTACTGGAAAGGCAGGTAGAGCTGTAGGCAGAGCTTTGTGGAAATTGTCCCAGAGGGATTTACCCACAGATGTAGTTAAAATTTGCCTTTCTACTGTTTGCTCTTCTTCATCAGAATTTAGAAATTCCTCAATCTTTTCAATTCTATTCACCATTGCCTTCTGCAATGTCTGTATCTCCTGTCCAGAATTATGTTCCAAAGCCCTCATTGAGGATTCTAAAGTATGAAGTTTGTCCATTAGAGATAACTTCTCATCTTTGGACATAATTTTTCTGGCATAAACCATGCCTTCTTGTATTGACAATCTTTCTGCCAATCTGTCATAAGCTTTAGACAAAACTCGATTTTACATTCAACAGTTTTGATTCTCTCAATTAATGGTTCAGTCCCTTCAGAAAGTGACTGCTGAAATTTACGATCCAAATCAGCTGTTCCTTCTTCCATAGAAATGAATTTCTCCTTAACATCAGCCTGAACCTTTTCTAAATTTTGCTCAGTCAACAGAGTCTTGTTAAGCAAAGATCTGTTCTCTTCCTGTAGAACTTCAAACTGATTCTTGAGAAGATTATTGTCATGCTTAATCGTTTTTAGACGTTCAACCTCTGCCTTAAGAATCCTGGATTCGTCTCTTAAAGACTCCATTCTACTTCTGTTGTCAAACCACATAGCACCAAGGAAAATTACTAATCCCAGAAATATCCATAGATGTGGGATGCTAGACACCTCTTGTAAGATCTCCCACATGGCACACTCAAAAAGACTGTTAAAGTCCTGAATAGTAATATTCTCAGACATTTTATTTATAAAAGAGAAAGAAAAATTTTACGTGCAATGACTGGTTCCTGCCAGTGGTGGCGGAAGAGTCCACTTGAGTCCACATGAAGAGCCGGTCTGAAAGAACTCAAAACCAAAATTTATTGTTCTGCCTGAGGAGTTATAGTGAGTGCGGAAGGGATCACTTTGAATCAGACCAAATCTGCCGCTGTGGCGGTTTGTGTTGCAAAACCGCAGGTATTTAAGCTTCCGTGTTCCGCTCCAAACGCCAAGGCAGAGAGGGAGGGGCTAACCCCTCTGGCGCAGTGAGTGGGTGGGCGGGCGAGTGGAACAAAGAGCCGGCGCGGGGCCTGCGGGGCGGCTCGGGAGCCGCGATGGGTGCAGCGGACGCGGCGGCCTCTGCGCTGCCCGGACCAGGCCTGGTGGTGCTAGGGCGGGCGGACGAGCGGGCAGGCCAGCGCGGGGGAGCCCGGGACTTGCTCTTGCTGTAAGCTTGGCAGGCCACCCGCTTGAGTTCAAACGCTTCCTGAGCTCCGGTAGCTAATCTTGCTAGCAAAGGCTGGTAAAGATCGAGCTCCCTGTGCGGGGCAGGGGCAAATCTGTTCCAACATCGGACGCCATATGTGGCGTTTTGGGATTAATGCAGACAAATTGTGATAGGTATATACAACTTTAATGGAAAAATCAGACTCACAAGACAGAGGTTCCCGCGGAGCACAGGAAACAGGAAGAAGAGAGCGTGCAGGCTTCTGTGCCCCAGTTTATAAGTAAACGCTCGCCCGAGGCAAACCCGCCCCCATGGGCCGGCTTAACCCTATACCAAGCTTCTCAACCCATGAAACATGATAACTGTCAGGTGAATAACTACTGAATGAAAGGGGTGCATATGAAGAACCATGGAGGAAGAGGCACAGTCAATGCCATGTGAACAGAGTGTGAGGGGTCTTGTACATGGAACCAATATCCACTGTGCTATACCCAGATGGAACTGTCTCTGTCTACTTTTTATTGTTGTAGCAATCCATCATGCATATGACAGCTAAGCTACAAAGAGTATTTGCAAAAATAATTTCACATTCGAATGTAATTTCTATTGTCCTTGTTAGCCTCAGAAATAATGCTACTGTGAAATTAGAAGAGCCGGGACTGAAAATACATAATTCACAATCGATGGCACAGAGGTTAGTATGGACCAATATAGATAAAAAACAGTCACCATGGATTTTTAGAACTGGCATCATCAGAATCAAGCATAAGTCATCAAAAGCCAAAACCAGTAAGAAAAATAGTTGTACGTTGAATTCATTTCCTCACTAGACAGTTTTTTTTAAAGAACCAACAAGAGATACACAGGTGGTAAAACTGACCCTTAAGAACTTGCAAGGATTTCACCAGTCACAACAAGTGGAGTGGGTAGGGTAGAGGGCGGGGATCCAGTATTCACACATACTACAAATGGATAAAATACAAAATAAAGACAAATTTTAGTCCACAGCTAGAAAAAAAATTGTTCACATGGTACAATAAAAGCATTAAAAAGTAGAAAACTTTATGTACTGTTGGTTGAAGTATAAAGCATACAACTCTGCATCTCAGCTTGTTTTAAGTTGCTAAGAAATGTGGTATTAATTAGATTAAAAACTGATAAATTAAAAAACATATCACTTAGGATGTGTTGAGTAAATTGATACATGTGAAATCAATACCCCTTAAAGATATGTTAGCAAAATGTCACCTGAAGAGTTTTGGGAAGTTCCCAGAAAATATGTATGCAAGTCTACTCTACTCTTAAAGCCAGACTAACTCCACAGCAACCTAAACAAAAGACAAAACACCAATATCAGATTAATCCAGACCTACAAAGGTGCTGAGTGATAAACAAAAGACCTTTGGCTGGCTTCCCCTTGTCTGCCTTGACCCAAGATACCAGTGCCATCCCTTACACAAGAAGATCTCCATCTTGGGGAGAGGATATTTTAGGACACCAGATCTCCTTTCTTTGATGTGAGAATTGCAGTGGTTTGAAGGGAAATGCCCCGTTAGGCTCATATGGAGTGGGACTATTAGGAGGTGTGGTTTTGTTGGAGTCTTGTTGAAGGAGGTATGGCCTTGTGGGAGGAGATGTGGTCTTGTTGGAGGAAGTATGTCACTAAGGGTAGGTTTTGAGATCTCAGATGCTGAAATTAGGCCTAGAGGCTCACTGTCCCTTCCTGCTGTTGCAGATGCAGCTGTAGAACTCTCAGCTCCTTTCTCAGTATCATGTCTGCCTGCGTGCTGCCATGAAGATAAGGAACTAGTCCTCTGAAACTGTAAGCCAGTCCCAATTAAATGCTTTCCTTTATAAGAACTGCCATGGTCGCAGTGTCTCTTCACAGCAATAGAAACCCCAAGACAAGAAGGAAGGCTTTGTTCTGCCTACTTGGAAACCATAATCCTCTCTCTACAGAAGTACCTGCAGGCAGGAGTTCCCCAGAGGTGAACAACAGAGGTCTTGGCTCAGAAGCATGGTTGTCAGGCATCTTAGCTGAAAACAAGAAAATGACCTAATTCTCCTTAGATAAGTCACATACATGTTATTAATCCTTCCATCCAGTTAGGCTAGACCCTGTTAGATTCATCCCAAAATCTTAGTCATCCTACTTAACTTGTACCTACTGCTGGCTCATGGGGCCTAATAGGGGCCTGGGTAACTCTCCAGGACATAGACACTCTATGCTCTAGCTAGGCATTCTAAGTATGGGCACTACAATATGAGGTCTAAGAGGTGAAGGAGAGATACGGTAGAATCATAAGCTTTCCACTGCCTCCACCAATGTGGTGTTACAGTATAAAATGGCTGCAAAATGCTGTTTTCCATGTATAAAGTCAGACATTGCTGGCGGTAGTATTGCCTCCTGTACACAGACCAGTAAATTACCCATGCATTTCTCTTTTTGCCTGCCTACTTACCCATCCATATATAAACAAGTCTTGGTGAATAAACAAACATGTGTATATTTTATTAACATTTTGGGAAGTACCCGTCTAATCAGAAAAGTAAAAACACTTCTTTTGTGACTTGCTCACGAACACCAATTAAATTTAATTGTAATACGCTTACAAATGCAAGACTCATTAAACCAATCCAATAAATTAGGAAGGGCATGATAATGTTAACCGACCATGATTGCCAGCCTGCTGTGCTCAGCTGTGCCATGGCAGGTGGCGCTAACACCGTTGTATGTCAGGATCTATTTTGGTTGGATTGCCTTGGCAGGTGCGCTAATGTGATTGTGTGCTTGTATCTGTTCTGGTTGGATGGCTTTGCTGCAGAAACCCTGTAAACGGTGCTTTCCTTTCTTCAAGTATGCATGCAGTGGGTTCTCAAAGCCTTTTCTGCCCCAAGTGTCTAAGTTATTCTCTGCCTGCTAGTCAGGTCACTTACTCGGGCAAACGACACAGGTACAGTCTGCGATTTCAACTCTCTCAGCACATTGCCTCATTTAAACTTCCTAAGAGCTCTGTGAGTTAGGGTTTATAACCTGTTACTGACAAGGATATGAAATTTAATTCATCTTAGAAAGGGCACTTGATTCCTCAGGCTGGGTCATTTGTCCACTGCCACAAGAATGAGACGCTGTTAGAATTCAAAGTAGCTCCTATTAGTAGCAGGTCTGTTTCGTCATCCTCTGATACTGGTCAGAATTCTCCGAGTAGACATCACACGGACATCTTTACTCTCTGGAACGGAGTTTGCTATGACTCCACAGCATACAGATGGGCCATGAAAAAGATAAATGGACCAGACAACTCCTGACAAAACCAAGGCTGTTTCCTCATTCTGCTTGGCCATCATGCCAGTGCTTGCTGCCACGAGGGTCCCATTGACAATCACTAGAGAAGTCACTTAGTTCTTGGTGTCCTCCTCTGTTTCCCAAACAGTTCATAAAACCTGTGCTTAAGGAAACTCCTCAGCATGAAGGCAAAGCCAGCACCCAAATCACTCCATTGCCGTCTTAAGAAGTATCTAATAATAAACATGCTGAAGGTCAGTGTGGACTTTCCCGCCTAACCAGATGGTAATGAAATAATGTTCAACTCAGGACAAAGTGAGAGAGCATTTCTTCCTCTTCCCACAGTACTTTAATTTGAAATGATCCCCTAAAAACCCAAATTGCTTAAAAATAATCCCATTTATTTTTCCACATATTTGGAGATTTTCCGAACTTGAAAGGACAGGAAAGCATAGGCTAATTTTAGAAATGAAATTAGCAGGCTTATATGATTGGCGGAAGAATATGGTAATCTTTGCTGCACATACACCACAGTACTGGCCTCAACTTTTAATTGAAAAGATGGCTATTAATAGTCATTTCTCTTCATCTAACATCCTATTATTTTCCACTAAATAAAAGAAAATCATATTCCTGGAGATACTAAAAAAACATTTTTATCAGGAAGATACGTTTTACTGGATGCATCAATTTATTTTAATTAATATAATAAAATAATGGAAGTAGGCAAACTCTGTAAACTAAAATAATTTGTTTTTCACATTTTTGGAAGCTCAAGAATATTGTGGTAGAATCTGCTAGGTTCTGACGACAGCCTCGTGGTGAGGAGTATTGCAATACCCAAAGGGCATATAGGAAGCGGAGAGCAACTCAGATATTGGACTTGCTCTCTGTCTATAAAATCATGGGCTTCTGTGAACTACCCTTTTGAGGGCAGCTACCACAATGAACTAAGGACCTTACACTATGTCCCACCTCGTAAAGAGCCCCCCACCTTTCAGCATTGACACACTAGGGACTAAAAGTCCCTCACATGAACCATGGGAGACAAACTCCATCTGAACAGCACTAGAACACATACTGCTCTCAATTTAAAATTGTACAATGTAGTGCTGAGAATAGAAAGGCCTAGAAACTCCGAGCTCATCCTCAGCTCTCGGCCACACAAGTATGTTCACTAATGCGCCAGTCGACAGTTTTTATTTATTAGTTTGCTTGTTTTACATCCCAGCCGCAGCTTCCCCTTCTCCTCTCCACCCATTCTCCCTGCCCCTGCAACACCCACCCTCTATTCTCACCCCCCCCAATCCACTCCTCCCTGTTTCTGTTCAAAAAAGGGCAGGTCTCCCATGAGTATCAATAAACCATAGCATATCAAGCCTTAGCAAGCCTAAGCACCTCCCCATGCATCAAGGCTGGGCAAGGCAACCCAGCATGAGGAACAGAGTTCCAAAAGCCTGCAAAACTTTCAGAGACAGCCCCTGTTCCAACCTCCAGGAGTCCCAAATTGGACCAAGCCACACAACTGCAACACATATGCAGAGTGCCTAAGTCACTCCCAGGCAGGTTCCTGGCCATCAGTTCAGTCTCTGTGAGCCCCAGTAAGTCCAGGTTAGTTGACTCTGTGAGCCTTCCCATGGTGTCCTTAACCTCTCTGGTTCCTACAATCCTTTACCCCCTCTTCTGCAAGATTCCCCAAATGCCACCTAATATTTGGCATCCATTTCTATCAGTTACTGGATGCTGCTGCCCTCATGACAACTGGGCTAAGCAACAATCTGATCACAGGAGATGGCCAGTTCAGGCTGCGAATCTAAGCTGGAATCTTTTTTGTAGATTTCTGGGACATTCCCTTAGCCAAGTTTTTACCTGACCCCTAAATGACTCCCCCATTCCAACATTCTCTCTCAGTACTCTCCCTCTCTTTCCTCCCCCTCAACCTGATCATTCATGTTTCCATCCCCACCCGCCCCTAGTCCACATACAAAATCTCCTCCACTTCCCCTTTCCAGGGAGATCGGGCAGCCTCCCTGATATCCAGTCTCTCTGGGTCTGTGGATTGTCCAGCTCAACATTTTTAAAATTCCAAAGTAAGTAAGGATATTGAAGAATCAATAATTGACATCTTAGATCTTTGAGGAATGCCAGCCCTCACACAGTTGAGCAGAGAAACTTGTGGGCAATCTAATCCTATCAGGACATGGTGAACATGAGTGTCAATGAGGGCTTTACATGGGACTGGGGTGATAACTCCCAAGTTACCTAGAACTGGCAGACATTCACAGGTAATGTCTGCTGGTAGCACCCACCGTACCTTTCCCTGTAAGATTCAGCTCACATTAGATGCAGAAGGTTGAAGATGAGACATTATTCCTATGCCATTTTGTGGCAGATAAAAAGTGACTTCCTTAGAAATCAGCCAAGACTAGATCCCTCAGAGATCCCTGAGATTTATGCATGCCTCCCAGTGTCCCCCTGGATGTCACCAGATTCTAATGGCTCTGAGTCCTAAGTCTACCATTAGAGGTGCAAATCATCAATTCTGTGTAAAGTAACTACAATGACACATGTTCTTTCACTCGGACAATCCTAACAATGTGGTTATCCCAACAGCTTCTGCTTCTATGTCAGAGAAAGCCCAATGGGCTAGTGCACATAAAATGAAAGACACCAGTTGCCCAGGAACATCTATTCTCAGTGTCAGCGAGCCTTCCAGCAATAACTTCCTTCAAATAAGCAGAAGGTCCATACTGATATTTTTCTAAGTATTCTTCAGAGGGTGTTGTGGTAAAGGGTGAGATGTGAGGGAAAGAGAGGCCATCCAACTCTATCAGATGATCAGTCCCTGGCAGATTCCAGAATACCTTTAAAATATCTAGTTGAGTGAGTACCACACTTTTCTAGATATCCTTCACGTAGCTTAATGTTGGCAAAAATTATGTTGAAGAATTTAATATAACGAACTATAGAAATGATCCCTGATATCATCTTACACCTGTCAGAATGGCTAAAATCAAAAACGCCAATGATAGCCTTTGCTGGAGAGGTTGTGGAGAAAGGGGTACATTCATCCATTGCTGGTGGGAATGCAAACTTGTGCAACCACTTTGGAAAGCAGTGTGGCGGTTTCTCAGGAAATTCGGGATCAACCTACCCATGGACCCAGCAATACCACTCTTGGGAATATACCCAAGAGAGGCCTTATCATACAACAAAAGTATATGCTCTACTATGTTCATAGCAGCATTGTTTGTAATAGCCAGAACCTGGAAACAACCTAGATGCCCTTCAATTGAAGAATGGATGAAGAAAGTATGGAATATATACATATTAGAGTATTACTCCGCAGTAAAAAACAAGGACTTCTTGAAGTTTGCAGGCAAATGGATGGAAATAGAAAACACTATCCTGAGTGAGGTAAGCCAGACCCAAAAAGAGGAACATGGGATGTACTCACTCATAATTGGTTTCTAGCCATAAATAAAGGACATTGAGCCTATAATTCGGGTTCTTAGAGAAGCTAAATAAGGAGAACCCAAAGAAAAACATATAGGCATCCTCCTGGATATTAACCTTCATCAGGGGATGAAAGGAGACAGAGACCCACATTGGAGCACTGGACTGAAATCTCATGGTCCAAATCAGGAGCAGAAGGAGAGAGAGCACGAGCAAGGAACTCAGGACCGCAAGGGGTACACCCACACACTGAGACAATGGGGATGTTCTATCGGGAACTCACCAAGGCCAGCTGGCCTGGGTCTGAGAAAGCCTGAGTTAAAACAGGTCTCGCTGAACATAGCAGACAATGAGGACTACTGAGACCTCAAGAACAATGGCAATGGGTTTTTGATCCTACTGCACGTATTGGCTTTGTGGGAGCCTAGGCAGTTTGGATGCTCACCTTACTAGACCTGGAAGGAGGTGGGTGGTCCTTGGACTTCCCACAGGGCAGGGAACCCTGATTGCTCTTCGGACTGACGAGGGAGGGGGACTTGACTGGGGGAGGGGGAGGGAAAGGGGAGGCGGCGGTGGGGAAGAGACAGAAATCTTTAATAAATAAAAAAAAGAATTTAATATATATTTATTGCGGTGAACAGTTCATACATTAAAGACAGCCAGCCTACAAGTGCTATATCCTATCTCTGGGGGAAAAAGATGCATCCAGCAAGATGAGAATGTGGATTGCAGAATGTCTTTTCATATGCCTACAGATTCATTGGACTGTTCCTTCCGCAGCCATCACAATAGCCTCTATGCTTCAGCTCTCGGGTCAAGTCCTCCTACTTGGCATTGGTAGATGACTGTAGGAAACATCTGGTCTACCTCTTTGGAAAGCTGTGGATAGAGCTATACCCAGGTATCTTTATGTCAGGAATCAAAGCAAGCAGCTGTCATTGCCATTGTCTCATGGCTCCCACAAGGCATTTGTGGAGTATACAACATGTTTAAGGCTGGTCTAAGGGTATTTGAGCCAGTTGCTTGACTAGCAGTACTGTAAAGGCAGGCAATTGTCAAATAGCTGACAGTGAGGGAACTAAAATGCCCCATCCTCCAACCTATGTACTAACTGATACGAAAATAAACTTCATAAAGAATGCTTATGTGAAG
This sequence comes from Neodon shergylaensis, assembly GCA_025134845.1. Classification (NCBI taxonomy): domain Eukaryota; kingdom Metazoa; phylum Chordata; class Mammalia; order Rodentia; family Cricetidae; genus Neodon; species Neodon shergylaensis. Next base: position 2,906,031 of record JABTXL010002720.1, read on the forward strand.
ACTTAACATTAAAATTATTATGTCCCATCATGCCTTAAATGTCACTAACACGTTCATAGTACTCAGGACAGATAGATACCTGTAATTTGTCTCTAAGAAATTTATCATGGATGTTAGGTGCAACCACTGAAGATGTTAGAGTGGCCAATGCTGAAAATTTATCTCATTTTAATAAGATCCTTCCAGGCTGAGCAGAGATACTGGAGGATTTCTTGTTCATCCTGCTTTGACTGTAGAAACTCTCACTATCCTTACATTACTGGAATCCCCCAACATATTATCTTTATTATTAATGCTGTTATTATTCTTATTTATGTATATGTGTGCATGTCTCTGTGAGTGAATACTGAGGTATCTCAGAGGTCAGAAGAGGGCATCATATCCCCTGGAGCTGGAGTAACAGGTACTTGGAACCAACTCTGGTCCTCTAGGTGAGAAAGTTTATGTAATCACTGAACAATCTCTCCAGCCCCTGTATGTTACTTTATTATTTTATTTTTTGGACAGAGTTTTATCTATTATCATTACAGCTCACACTGTATGTTTTTCCAACAGATTTATTATAAATGTTAAGTACGATTGGACTTGGCAATCAGAATCATCTAAAATTCACATCTTGGTATCCATCTCAGTGTATAATTGATGGTTCAATGCTTACCTCATGCTTCTAGTAAGTGGAGATACATGATCATAGGCAGATTTTCTTTCCAGTAAATCTCAGATGTGTGCACCAAGTACTTAAAAGACACAGGCCTAGAAATGCTACCAAAGAACCACATGGTTTCTTAGGTTTTACTAAATTTCAAGTGAATAAACAAACTCAGGATGCAGTAAGCCACCCTCTACATGGACAGTCCTCACTGCTAAACTCTTTAACAGGAGCTACGGAACATGTGGAGTGAGATGCTGCTCAAGGACCAACCCCTCTGAAAGGAAGACGATGGGGGAAAGAATACAAGCTGTCTAACAATATAAGGTCCAAGAATATCAGGAAAATGCATAAACTAAAAGAATATACATCTCCTGTAAGAGATGAATGAGCTAAAAGAAGACATATGTCCTGTAAGAGTTGTCTATAAGCCATGTTCTCATCTCAGTCAGGAAGTGGGATGGTTCAATGCATGAATCCATTCCTCAGCCCATAGCTTACAACTGTAGTTTCTACTGATGACTTCAGGATGTATAAATAATTCACATAATATATTATTTGATGAAATCCATACTCACTATTGAAAAGTAAAATGATCTTTTTTGTGGACTTTGGATTAATAAGCTATATTATTATTAAAAATTTTTAGATCTCAGAAATAAAGAAAATGGCCAACTGACTGTCATGTGTCCCTTACTCAGTTTCAGTAATTAATAATACATGACTATTTATTCTGCCCTGGATCATGTTTATTCTCTTGATTACTTTAAAAGAATTCCCAGGCATCATATGATATAGTTCATAAGTATTTTCAGATACTCACTGGATCATCAGTTGCTATAGATTGGGAACTTCAAATTAGCAGGACTTGTGAACTCACATTTTTGTAGAGCAAGGGTTTAGAAAACATTTTTCTGGACAGGTCTTGACCTCTCTGGGCTTCTCTTATCTGAAGTGTTTTGGGCTAGATCTGCTCTACTCCATGATGTCTAGGTATCATGAATGGTAAGTTAACAATGGCTGTTGGCAGGAGTTCTCATCTTCCCTGTACAAGTAGAAGTGTGTTGAGTCAATTAAATGTTACATGGAATGCTTCTAGCTTTTGCCATAAATGCAGATATGGAAAGCCAAAGGAGAAACTGCAGTTTTGTTTTGTTTTCTTTTGCTATTACAACTTCAAAAGTCACAGGAAATCATTTTCCTGGCACCAATCATAACTCACTGTGGTAAGGGTTTCATGGGGATGTAACAGGTAAGGGTTACACATAAGTATACTCAGGAGCAAAAACCATTAAATGAAATATTTTAAAATATTTTTAGATAATAATTACATCATTTCCCCTTCCCTTCTCTCCACCAAACCTTCCCATGTATCCTCTACTCTTTTCTCTGTTTCAAATTCATGGTCTCTTTTTCTTTAATTGGTCTTATGTACATATACATGTATATGCAGCTAATTACCTTAGTATACATGTGTTTAGAAAGCTCTGGGGTGAGTGGGGGCTCAGTGAATGAAGTTCTTGTTGGGGAAGCATGACACCCTGAATTTGCTGTACAGAATAACTATCCCCTACCATCCAGGGAAAAAAATCCAGGTTTGGTGCTGCAAGCTTGTTATCCTATCACTGAAAGGAAGAGACAGGAAGATACACACGTACATCATACACATACATGAAACTACCTTAGACACACAAGCATACATAAGATAAAATAAGTCATTTGAAAATATCTCTATACTATCCCTGTATCACCTGCAACATCCCTATAAGAACACATGAAATTAATAAAACTTTCATATAATCAGGTATATTCACACTGTTCAAGTTTTTCAGTTATCCATCATTTCTTACCACTGACCACAATCTGAATTAAGCAAAGCCTGTGCACTGGAATTAGTTGAAGGGATTCTGAAGTCTCTTTTCATCACTCTTATGTTTTCAAAGAAGTTTCCAGTTCCTTTTAAGTGGGTAACTTTTTTCTGCCATCATCTAAGGCAGTGTCAATTAGAGCCCCATGAATCGCCTAATATGTTTTTCTGCATTTGCATTTTTCCTCATCTTGGAGTTAGAACTAGATTTGGATTCAGTTTCAGGCTCAGATTCTCAGCAAATGATTTCATCTGTATCTCCCGTCCCTGTAGAGAATCTGCTTCTAGTTGCCTTCGATGGTAATAGGCAACAACACTTGGCAGATTCTGCCTCTGTCATTTCACAGGAGTCCAAAATATGCAGATTATAATTTGTGTAATTTTTAATTTGATACTTGAAATTTGTCAATTAACTCAAACTTCATCTTACCAATTATTTACTCTTATATAGAGTTTGTTCACTGAAATCTGAGAAATTTTAAATTCATACTTTTTACCAGAATTCAGACATTCTTTTTTAGTATCCTACACAAAGATTGATATGAAGGTCTTTTATTTTTATTGTATAATAGACTCCTATGCTTTGATTCTATTTTCTGTGCTTTTTAATTACTTTCTTTTTCTAATACTATTAATTTGGTCTTTAAGAAGTTGTTTCATAATTTTCTTCATGTATACAGTGTGTTGGTGCAGGAGAATCGTCTGTATTCTGTCAATTATGTTTTAAATAAACCCTGATTGGCTGATAGCTAGGCAGGAAATGTAGGTGGGAAAACCAGACAGGAAGTAGAGGTGGAGCAAAGAGAACAGGAGTGTTCTGGTAAGAAGGACGCTCTTTCCCCATTCCTGCCCAGACCACCAAAGAAGCAGGATGTGACCTGCCCCTCTGAAAAAGGTACTGAGCCATATGGCTAACATAGATAAGAATAATGGGCTACATACATTATAAGAGCTAATACAAAGCCTGAACTAATGGGCCAATCAGTTATATGCTATGGGTGACACTGTTAGCCACATCCTAAGCACTGCTGCTGTTCCTTGGTATTGTGTTGGTCTTTCTTTCTGGGCCTATTTTGGAGGGCATACAGTTAGGAATATGTGTATTGTCTCAGAAAAATTAGACCATGAATTTGGCTATTTAAAATTTAACATACTATTTTAAGGTTTTAACTTAACCTCTCTAATTATATTTTTAAAAGCATCTTATAAATTTATTTGTTTTGTTATTGTACAGCATTTATGTGATGGGAATGTAAATTCAAAAAATTATTTTTGTAACCTCACATCCACCTCATAGATAAAACATATATTTTTAATTTTGCATACAGTATATTTTGATCGTATTCTTTCCCTTCTTCCAACAACTTCTAGATCCTACTGCAACTTTTTCCTTGCTGGCTTCTATGTTTGTCTTAAATGGACTCTTTTGCAGGACATATGACTCAGTGATGGAGTGATCACCTTTATACACAAGGTCCTGGGTTTCATAGCAAGACCCCTCTGCCCCCGCCAAATGAAACCAACTATCCTCAGACTCCTCGTATTTCTAGGCACTTTCCTTTAAATGACTTAGTCACAACTAGCAACTATCAGTTCCTTTATGTCCCTAATATTTATCTTCCTTATGTGAGTTCACTAGGGACAATGTTTTCTTCATTCTCTGAGGTGTGCACAGCAATTAGTACAAATCCTAACACATGGTAGAGTCCCGGTAAATAAAAAGTAAAAGGTTTCTTCTCCTCAAACTCACAGAGATCTGCCTGTCTCTGCCTCCAGAGTGCTGGGATTAAAGGTGTGTGCCACCACAGCCAGCTGAAATTCAAGTTCTAATACTATCTGAACATTAAGAAGCAGTGTTCAATCCTTCCATCCTTGGCATGCATTGTTGTCAATTGTTTCTACTCTTTACTCTTTGGGGGCCTGCCACCCAGCTTCCAAATAAATCACACACAGAGGCTTATTATTATTTATAAATGCCCCACCATAGCTTGGCTTCTTTCTAACCAACTTTTCTTAACCTAACTATTGCATATACCTTTTGCCTCTGGGTTTTTACCTTTCTCTATTTCTGTATATCTTTTCTTCCCTTCTTATTCCATGTCTGACTGTGTGCCTGAATGACTGGCCCTTTTCTCAGTCATTTATTTCCTCCTCCCAGATTTCTCCTTCTATTTATTCTTTCTGCCTGCCAGCCCCAGCTAGCCTTTCTCTCTGCTGGCCATTCAGCTACATACAGAAGTTTCTATCCTGCCTGGTTCCACAGCTGTCCAGTACCAAAAAAAAGAACAGAGGCTTATTAATTATAAACTGTTTGGCCTATTAGCTCAGGATTATTATTAACTAGCTCTTACAACTTAAATTAACCCATTGTTCTTGTCTATGTTTACCCACATGTCTTGGTGCCTTTTCTCAGTGTAGTATTCTCATCTTGCTTCCTCTGTGACTCAGTAGCAACTACAGACTGAAACTTTCCTCTTCCCAGAATTCTCCTAGTCTGGTTGCCCTGCCTATACTTTCTGCCCGGCTGCTTGCCAATCAGAAATTTATTAAAACAATACAAGTGACAAATCTTTAACAGGGTTGTACCCTGTGTTATTCCACAGCATTCATCTCTTTATTAAGCCAGTCATGTATTTTAGGCAGGCAAAGTAACACAACTTCACAGAGTTATATAAATGCAACATAAATGAATGCAACACATCTTTGCATAAAAACTACTGTGATGCAGCATAAACAAATGTAGCACATCTTAAAATAATGTTAACACGACAGTGCATTGTATCTTACACAAATGATTTCAGAGGCAGTCTCACCTCCTCCCTCTTACTTCCACCCTGCCCCAGCAGAAATTCCTTGCACATAGAGTAACCAAACCTGGGTTTCTGAGGTCATTTGAATGTAGTCTTTTGCTGTGTGTGAGCAGACAAGACAAAGATCAATGCACAAATAAAGTACAACTTGAGATGACACTTCCAAACACTAATTTTCCCTCCAAACTTCGTGAATTTCTTAATGTCACTCTGGAAAAGATTACTATGAACAGGGCTGAAGGAAACATCAGTGGCTTCCCTGAAAATAAGAAAAGTCAGTGCTTGAGTGACAGCAAGAAGCACCATGGATACAGTCTCCAAGGGGACGCACCAGTGTCTTCCCTTTAATGTCAAAGACCACAGATAAACTCCACTGCCTTTAATGAAGATCTCCCTGGGCCTAGCAACAGGAGAAGCTTCCCAGTCTTTTCAGACCACAGATAAGTAATTTAACAAGCAGAGTAAATGTGAAAGCTATCAGAGCCTCGGGGTAGCTATATAATCCCTAGAAGTCATTAGTGAGGGATTATAGCCTGGCATTCTACTCACACAAAAGACCTTGCTATCACAGCTATGACCTAGATATGTATTAGTGTGACACTAACGAAAAAGCCATTTAATAGGATGCACCCACACACATGCACACACGCATGCATGCACGCACGCACACACACACACACACACACACAAAGAGAGGAGACAACTTCATTTAAAAATCACCATGATGCTGCCTGTGATGATGTTATTTAAATGCAATGCTTTTTTAACATGTCTGTGTGGTTCCTATGCATAAAAATCAATAAATTTATTTTATGAAGTAATGCTTTTAAAAGACCTAAACTGCCATTTTTGTTTTGTTTTCAATATACTGGAATGTGCCTCGATGATACTGAGAAAAACAATCAAGAAACTATTTAGGGAAGTTGGAATTTTTAATCTCTGTTGCCCACCAGAATGAGGAAGACCTTTCAAGAATCTTTAGCCCATTATCCCTGGAAGAAAACTCTACACCACACTAAAGCAACTTGCTGAAGAAAGAGATTAGTTGAGCTCACAGTTTCAGAGGGAGCATCCGTTATGGCGAAAGCCATAGTAGGAAGTAGCAGACATGGCTGCAGGGGCTGGCGGCTGAGAACTCTCATATCTAACTACAAACACAAAGCAAAGAAAGAGAGAAATGAAAGGTGGGTGAGACAATGTTCTCCCACAATAACACACTTCCTTTAGCAACCCTTCCACTAATAGATGACCAATAGATTCAAACATCCTAGCATATGGGGGGCACTTCTCATCTAAACCACCCCTACCAGCTTCTCATTCCGTCCTTCCCACTTGCCCTGGTCACTTTCCCTAACATATCCCCCTCCAGTTTCAAATCTGTCATTTTTTTCAACCATGAAGACTGACTAATGTTTCCCACATGTGCTCCAATGTGAGAGTATCCATTAGGACAATTTCAGCAGCCATTCCCCAAAGCAAGGAGAATGTTTATTTTCTAGCCGCCATCAGTTGCCAATAGTTCCCTCACCTATGCGTGGGGCCTTGGAACCCTTTCTTCTCTATGGTAGAACTTTCAATTGGCTTGAACTTGTGCAGGTGCCCACAGTTGCCAAAGTCATGTGAGCAATAGCTACATCGTGTCACTTTATGCTCATTAAAGGAACAATCACAAAGCAGAGGTGACAAATCGAAACATGCACACTAAACACCATTGCATCTAATTGCCTAAAACCAATACTACTAGACCTACAAACTACGATTAAGCCTAACACACTGACAGTGCTGACTTCAATACCTGACCTCAAGCACTTTGAGAATAGATGCTTAAATTCACAGGTAATTATTTTACAACTATTTTTAGCATCTGAGAATTGAAGAGATAATAAACATGAGTCTGTAACAACTCATGATCTTCGAGTTACTTTGAAGTAGGAGTGTTAGGCTTTGGGGACAAGCTGTCTAGCTAAGAGTCCCAACTCTGATATATAATAACTATTCAATCTTGGATGCATTCCTTAATGAACTTGTACCTCAAATAGAAGTTAATAATTGCTCTTACCGCATACACTTGATGTCAGAACTCAATGGGTGACTAAGAAAAGCTGCTTCAAGCACTATTTTGACATTGCAATCACTGATAAACTTCAATGATTATTATGTGTTGACATCAATCATGAATCTTGGCTTTACATTCACGACTTTATTGCATCCAGAATCCATGTGCTTTATCAAAAAATAGAAGATATTGTATTCAAACTTTAGACAATGAACATCTTTCCTAAATTGGCACCATTGATTATTCTACTAAAACATCATTCAGCAATATTTCATCATTTATATTTTTCTCTTCATCACCAATTTAAGAGTGAATCTTTCGGGGGGTATTTCTCTTCTTATAAATAGCTTTATAGTATTTTGTTTTTAATAAAGAATTGTATTTACATCTCTAACGAGAGGGATGATTTATTGTATGTTTGCTCTTCTTAACTAGTTGGATTAACTGAAAACAATGCCATCTCAAATTAGACTGGCTAATTTATTTTCTTCTTTCTCAAACCTCTGTCTCAGCTCCACCTGCACGCACTTGGTTTTTGTTCTTTTGATTGGCTTATCCCCCGCCATGCAGTGTTTCCTTGCAGCTTGATTGCAGTATGTCAGAACCGCTGGGCTCTAATCATGAGCCGCTTTTCAAAGATTCAATTGCTTCCCCATAGCTGAATGCTTCCATCCATCCCCAGCCTGTTACTGTCAGAAGCCCACTGCCTCCTCCTGTGAGGAGTTCCCAAGCCCTTTTTTCCTTTAGCAACTTAATGAGTACTTGGAGTTGTGACTACTGCTTACCCCGGGAGGCCAGGCCATCACCTCCTTCCCCAAACTTAGAGAAAGGAGGAGCGTTTCTGCTTCCCATTCCTCCATCCTTTCTCCTGGCAGATCAAACAAATTCTCTCAGCCCTTGGAAACTAGCTATTATGAATCCTGCATCTCTGCCTCCTGTACGGAACCAAATGTAATTTTTGTGGAAGCCTGTTTTGACAGCAGATCCGTCACCTGCCAAAGTGACCGGAATGGGGGAAGCCTTCCAGGACTGCAGAGCAGGAAAAATGAGTTGAGTGTCCAGACACCATTTGCTTGCAAACTTCCACCTTCAAGATTTCTTTCTCAAGTTTCCTGGCTATTTGCCTGTACTCCCCAAAGACAAATGGGGATGTTCAGTCACACTTTCTTTATTACAATGCTTAGCACTCAGAACACTGGTGGGTATGATCTACGTAGTAATTCACTTCCTATTTTTCCCCACCCCACTTACATAAGAAAGGAGAACACAGTATCCCAAGTATCCATTACACTGTTGTCTTTTAGAATCCATCTGTAGTGACAGATCTATCAAACTAGCATTGGCAGAGGAGCCAAATCTCATGAAACTTGTAGTTGCACAATTTGGATTACAGCAGCTTCTCCAATAAACACCGTGGGAGACTGGGCAAATTCCTTAACCTGTTAGTGACTGCCTACATGCAGAATGTGACACAAGTGGCAAAATTAATTCCTGGGACTAAATATTGCTAAAATAAGCACACAGCACATTATTGGGAAACTAGTGAGCAATTACTGTTCCAGTCATTAATATAACTGTTACTGTATCCCTAATATTTAACAGGTTTACTTTAAAGAGAAAAAATAATATCCTATCATATCCATTTACATCTCAATATATCCAGCCAGTAGTTTATTAATGGCACCTTTAAGGCAGTGGAGGGATGGCTCAGCTGTTAAGAGCACGGGCTGCTCTTACAGAGGTCCTGAGTTCAACACCCATATGGTGACTCTTAACCATCTATAACTGTAGTCCCTTGGGATAAAAATCCCTCTTCTGATGTACAAATGTACATGCAGACAAAGCATCCATATATTTAAAGTATTTAAATTAATGTGTCTTTTAAATGTCTATAAATTTAGATATTATAGGATATTCTGAATAGATATCCTGGAACAAACATCTTCACACATTTATGGCTACATTCATGTACATAATTGTGGAGATTTGAATGAGAATGACTTCAATAGACTCACATATTTGTGTACTTAGTCCTAAGATGGTGCAGCTTTTAGGAAACATTAGGAGATATGGCCTTACTGAAAGCAGTGTAGCCTTGGAGGTGAGTCACTGGAGGTGGGCTTTTTGACCTTCCAAAAGTTCACAATAGGCCCAGCCTCTCTATCTGTCTGTCTGTCTGTCTGTCTGTCTATCTGTCTGCCTGTGGATCAGGATGTAAAGTTGTCAGCTACTCTTCCCACATCATGACCGCTGCTTCCTGCATTTATGGTCATAGATTAAACTTATAAAACTGTAAACAATCAAATGCTGTCTTTTAAGAGTCCCCTTGTCATCAAGCGATGGTGGCACATGCCATTAATCCCAGCACTCAGGAGGCAGAGGCAGGCAGACCTCTATGAGTTTGAGGCCAACCTGCCTGGTCTAAAAGAGCTAGTTCCAGGACAGGCTCCAAAGCTACAGAAAAACCTTGTCTCAAAAAAACAAACAAAAGCGATGGTGGCGCACGCCTTTAATCCCAGCACTCGGGAGGCAGAGGCAGGCGGATCTCTGTGAGTTCGAGACCAGCCTGGTCTACAGAGCTAGTTCCAGGACAGGCTCCAAAGCCACAGAGAAATTCTGTCTCGAAAACCCAAAAGAAAAAAAAAAGAGTTGCCTTGTCGTGGTATTTCTTCAGACAGAAATAGTCTCAAAACTGTCATTATTCTTAGTAAGATTAGGAAATGCTCCCTGATTTTTGCTCCCCATTATCCTACTAAAATTTCATAAGGCAAACGTCTTAGTCAGGGATTCTATTGCTGCAATGAAGAAAAGTAAGCCTGGGAGGAGTGGGTTTATTTGCCTTACACTTTCCTATTGCTGTTCCATCATAGAAGGAAGTCAGGCCAGGATCCTGGAGGCAGGAGCAGCTGATGCGGAGACCATGGAGGGGTGCTTCTTACTGGCTTGCTTCCTGTGGCTTGCTCAGCCTACTTTCTTATAGAACTTGGGACCACCAGCCCAGGGATGGCACCACCCACAATAGGTTGGGCCCTCCCTGATCAATAATTAAGAAAATGCTTTACAGGTGAATTTGGGTTTTGTTTTTTGTTTTGATGTTGTTGTTTTGAGACACGGTTTATCTGTGTAGCCCTGGCTGTCCTGGAAGTTATTCTGTAGACCAGGCTGGCCTCAAACTGAGAGATCCACCTGCCTCTGCCTCCCAAGTGCTTGGATCAAAGGCATGTGCACGACCACAGACAAACCTATGGCCTATAGCTGACTTTTATGGAGGGATTTTTCTCAATTGACATTCCCACCTTTAAATAACACTAGTTTGTGCCCAGCTGACATAACGTCATGCCCAAGTTACTGGTCCCCAAATGAATTCACAGAGCCCCATTTCCAATGCAAATTATATGAGAGTCTTTATTGTACAAACTCAAGTTTGGGCCTCCCATTTCCAGCACCCCAGCATGGTGGGTGAGGGAACTGTGTCTGTGAGCCCCAGGAAGGAAGAACTTTAAAGGGGAAACGCCATAATCAGGGCAGTTCATGTCCTGTCATCTTGGGATTGGGTAAGGAAGGCTTAGGGCAAGGTAGTTTCTAAAACCATTGGCCAGTTTTTGGGTGTGAAAACCCTAACAAAGGGCCATTAATAACTGACAAGGTGTCTTCAAGGACAAGATGCCTCTTAAGAACAACTGAATCTCATTAAATTTTATGGCCCTGATCCCTAGCTCCTTAATTGTCTATTTTCATGGTATTCTTTTACATTTCTGCTATCACTGCACATTTCTGGAGCTGAGATCAGCCCTTGCTCATTATATGGCTTAAGATGAAGACCCTTCTTTAAAACGGAATTTGCAAAGTCAGGTCCTCACAATAAGACTAGCCAGCCCAGCAAAAGATGTATGTCTGGCCTTTCCTCCCTTCCATACAAGTCAAAGTACTCGTATTGTAGATTGAATTGCATACCCCCTCAAAGGAAAAGAAGATACATTGAAGTCCTAACCCTTAGTTTCTGTGATTATGACATTACTTAGAAGTAGGATGCTTCCTGCTGATGAAAACACCACATACCTTGGTGTTTAGCATTACAGAGAAGCGATATTGAATCTGAGCTGGAAGTTTCCTGCCTGCTGGCTAGCTTTCATCATTCTGGAAGGTGCTACTAGGGTTGCTGGTAGAGAAAAAGCATCACTGATCTAATGTACCTGTGGACCTTATAAACCACAACATAGAAAATGCCTGGGAAAGACCGTCTGTTCCAGCAGTGGCCCAATTCACACAGTGGTGTAACCAAGAGCTCTGTGGTTAGATTTGAGACTGGTTTCAAGACAGGAAATTCATACCTAGTACTGCAAACCAACTCAAAAGCCTATGACTCGAGCGTTCTTAGGTCCTAGAACTTCACTTTTGTTCAAGCTTAATAGACAGGGTAGCAAATTGCGTGAGATTTATTTTTAGACCCATGAAAAATGCTACTCCCAGTCTTCATTAGAGAAGCTTCTCTCTGCAAAGAAGGGTGGTCATTGTGGGATTGTGGCTACTCAAGGGGATGAGAAGGAGTGAGATCCGAGTGAACTGCTCAGCCCTAAGTAAAGCATTTATTCCATACCTCTGTAAGGTTCAAAGAATCCCTTATAAGGAGAGAAAGAAAGAATGTAAGAGCAAAAAAAAGGGGGGGAGGGAAAGTCTTGGAGATGCTATTCTCTAGGCAAAAAGAAAATGAAAGTCAGTGTAAATGGGTTTTTATTTGTTTGTTTACTTTTTGGAAGGGAAATGGGATCTCTGTGAATGTATTTAAGAGAAGGTCATGAAGATGGACTCCAATACAGAATGACAGATATCTTGAGAAGAAGAAAATCTGAACCCAGAGACAGCCAAACCTGAGGAAAGACAACATAGAGACATACAAAAAGGCAGCCATGTGACCAGAGGCAGAGACTGACTGAGGAATGTGCCTACAAGTCAACAATCCCAAGAATGGTTTTTCATTTGAGAAGCCAGATAAGACTAGGAAAGATTGTGCTTCTAGATTTCAACTGGAGTGTGATCCTGCTGACATCTGATTACAGGGTTGCACATCCAGAACTGACACACACGATACACTTCTGTTATTTAAAGCCACCTACCTTGTGATCTACTTTTAATGTCAGTCCTAAGAAATCAGTAGAGTTTGTTTCCGGCCCAGTTTGGCAGTCTGATGCGTATCCAATGACAAATGCCTTCATAAGAAGAGGGAAACTCGTGCATAGACATCCAAAGGAGGAAGCCAAGTGAAGGCTGAGACAGAGGTTGAAGGTTCATCTGTCTGTCTGCATGCTTAGGAGGGTGCAGGATACAGGCAACTACTGGCAATAAGAAAGGGGCAAAGGCTAAATTTTTCCCCTTCAGGAGAGGGAGAGAGAAGAAGGAGAGGAAGAAATAAAAAGAAGACAGAATGATATGACCCACATCTTCATTTCAGACTTGAAACTCCCACATTCATAAATTTATAAATCATAAACAACAATTTATTGTTTTTTGGGTGAGGAATGCAGCTCAGTGCTAAAGCACTTGAGAAGATGCTGGAACCTCTGTCCCCTTCACTGTGGGGGGTGGGGGAGATACTTGTTGTATCTGGAAGCTTTTCAGTCCTGTCTGCCAGTCCCACAGCTGCTTATAAAATAATCACTCAGAGGTTTAAAATTAATTGTAAGTTTAAAGCCAATGGCTCTGGCTTCTTACTGTCTAGCCATTACATTTAAATCAACCCATTTCTACTAATCTGTCTATTGCCATTACCTGTGGCTTACCGGTAATTCTCTGACATCTTTATCCTCTGGCAGCTGCTGGCGTCTCTCTTGATTCTGACCTTCTTTTTCCCTGTATTCATCTTGACTTTCCCACCTAGTTAAATTCTGCCCTGCCATAGGCCAAAGCATCTTTATTCATCAACCAATAAAAGCAACACACATTGGCAGCACTCAGAAGGGTGCCTATTGTTTTAAATAATCTAGTTTGGTGGGTTTTGTCTTTGGAGACTGGCAATCTCCGCCCTCACTATATAACACATCTTTGTGACGTCACACACACTGCCATGAAAATTCTATGTCTCCCTGAAACAATGAGAAAAGATGAACACTGATGTTTAATTTTAGACATGCTGTCCTCGATTCTTAGATGAAAGAAAGACAAAGCAGTGGGAAAAAGAAAGGCTAGAAGCAGTGCAGTGTGACACACTAGCGTGCTGACTATTGTATCTCCATGAGCTTTCAAATAGAACTGGTGTTTGCTGCTGGAAACAGCTCTAGATATGGAAAGATACATGCAATGAGACCGTGCCAAACTGAATGTAGTCTGCAGGCGAGAGAATATTTGTCCAGTTGATTCCCTCCTATCCCCTGCTCTCTAATGCTAAAGCGATTTCAGAAAGATAGTCCTCAAATTTAGAATAATAATGCCAGATGCCTTGGCCTCAACTTCACAATCCAGATCCCACATTCTGTTCAAATTCATGGAAATCCAGGCTTAATAGGGAAAGCCAGAAACTATGATACAGGGCTAGTTGCCACCGTTGAACCTCACAATTAAATTACTGGTAGACCACAGAGAATATAGAAATATGTGAGCGAGAGTGAAGTCATAGAAGCTGGGCTGGAGCAAGGGGCTGAGAACCATGAGAGAGGATGACTCAAAGACAGATGACCAAGAACTGTCAGATGCATAGCTTGCCAGCTTTTTAACTGGCATATCTCATCCTCCCATTGTCTACACAACAGCTCATAACATCTATTTCAAAATATAATCTGAATTGCTTAGACTCTTAAAACAGAGACCAACATTTTTTTAAAAAAAAAAAAACAACTTTTTGTTGGTTCTTTGTAGATTTCACATCTCCCCTCCCCTCACTTCCACCCTCTGCCTTTTCAAACTCACCCTAAAACAAAAATTAAAAGTAAGAACAAAAAAAAAAAAACAAACAATTTTAAAAAAATCTTGACATGGAAGCAGTAGTGTGCCCAGTAAATCACACAGTAGATCTTCTAGTTCATATGTCTTTACATGCGACTGTTCATTGCGATGAGTCATTGGTCTGGTTCTAGGCCTTGGGCTTTTGTTATACCCTCGATACTGAGTCCTCACCAGGACTCCTCTCAGATACCCTGTTGTTGTCTGTGTCACCGAGGTCCTGCAGCTTTGGATACATAAGTTTGTCCCTTATGTTCCAGCAGTTCATAGATGAACTGGATGTTGGGGTGAACCACCTCAAAGTCCTGGTTCTGGGCCTGGGTGGTAGCTGGATTGAGCCTAACATTTTTAACATGACCTCTGTGTTTACCATTGTGTTTCTTCAAGTCCCTAACAGAGCACAACCTTGCAGATGGTTTCAAGCAGACCCTCCCTTGCAGCTTACCCACTTCCACTCCACTGCAATCCCAGGGCTCTGCTTTCAGCTCATGGTCATTGCCATTCTGCGTCCCACCATGATTTTGTCTGGAATGTTCTTTCCTTTTGTCTGATTTAGTTTCACTTAGGTAACTCCTAATGTTTTTTCAGGTCTCAGCTTATTTACTGTTTCTTAAGAAAAATATCTCCTGTCCCTAGTGTAGTTAACATAATCATAGAGGAAGAAGCAGAGTCTTCACTGATTAAAAATATGTTAGTGTTGGAATGGTTGGTGGTTTTTTATTTCTTTTAACTCACTTAGGCCATGAACCATAAACTTGTGATTTTTCCATGAATGATGTTATCTTAATGCAATATTTCATTCTGGTAATTCTCATCCTACTACTGTGATATGATTTATTTACATGGATAATGTGGGAAAATTGAGCATTGTAATGAATTTTCCATAAACCCAGTGTAAATAAAAACTTTATGTGGTAATAAGGCCTCATATCTCATGCAATCCATTTGCATAATAGTCTTTAATTATAGTCAGAATATTGTAGAAATGCTAGACAGTGAGGGTACAATTCAGAAGTTCTGTAGCTGAAAGAATCATACTAGGCACATGTTAGTTGGAACTATATAATATTTAATCACATTTGAATGTTGTTATAATATTTGGTATTTGTTTAGGAAGTATGCAACTTATATATAATTTGAAATATGTTATTTTAAAAGCATTAAATTATTTTTGTTTCAAATTGTAACAATAGAAATCTTAAATGTGTGGCAAATATCTAGAAGGGCTTATTAAATCTTGAAACTTTGAAGTCTTGTTTGGGTTAAGATTAGATCCTTCATCAATGACTCCAATTAGATGCTGTGGTCGTTGATGACTCCAGTTTGATGCTGTGGTTATTGGACCACTTAGACTTTTCCATTTTGCCTGTCCCAAAGGCCTGCTACTATTTTTATAAGTGTCACACACAAACACCTGCAGAAACTTACCATCGGACAGTTTGGGACTGGATAAGGGGCACAAGCCGTATAAGATAAATAAGGAAAATAGTATTAAAGTCTAGCTTAGGTAAAAAAATATTAATGACAAGGAAATAAGTGAGGAAACTGATACTGGCTTTGGAAGAAATGATAGTCATGTATATGGAAGAAATTTGATAAATTATCTATTAAATTTATATTACATATATATGTGTGTGTGTGTTGTGTGTGTGTTATGGCGATACTAAGGTTTCTAAGAACAATGTCTAAAATGTGAATCATTTTATAATGGCAAATGATAGCGCATGGGGTTTATTAATGAGCGTTAAAGACAGAACTACATTTCCAGGTAAACCTAGGAGGAATATCGAGAAGCTAGAATTGATGGGTTTGAATGTGAAAGAACTACTTCCTATCTTCAGATCCACTTAAGAGGAAAATACTATCTGTAGTTGGACTTTCTTTGAACTACAAGCCCCCAAATAATGAGATGGAGACTTCTCAAGTACGAAAGCTTGGCCTTAGCTTAAGCTTGTTCCTGGCTAGCTCTTAAAATTTAATCTTCTATATTAATCTACAGTTTGCCATGTTACTGTTTCTCCATATTGTGTGTCTGACTTATTCCATGCCTCCCTAGCAAATTCCACCTGTCTTCTTCCCAGAGTTTCTACTTGTTCCTGAAAGTTCCATCTATCTTCTCCTGCTTAACTATTGGCCATTCTCCTCTTCTTAAACAAATCAGAAGGTGCCTTGGTAGAGAAACATATTCTACTCTCATTTCTTGAAAGAAGACTTCAAGATTTTTTAAGCTATTTTTCTCTAAAATTCCAATTTCAAAATGATTTTTAAGACATGTAGAAAATCATGTTAAAATAAGGAAGAAATTACAAATACATCTTTCCTATAATGGGGTGGGCTGTAGTCCAAATTTATCTATAAAAAAAAAAACTTGCAGCATGCTTAAAAGGTATCAGAAAGTGCTAGACGTTCAGATGGCTCAGAGTTAGCTCAAAAGTAAAGAGGACTCCGAGCCCAGATTTCTACAGGAAGTATAAATGAAGACATTCATTTCTGAGGCACCCAAATCTGAATAATCACACAAAAACTATAATAATTGCAACACCGTTTGACCAATGGCTCAGACTTATTACTAGCTAGTTCATACATCTTAAATTAATTCATTTCTATTACTTCATATTTTACCATGTGGATCATGGTTTGTTACCTCACATCTTGCTTCTTGGGTAGCTACATGGCGTCTGCCTGACTTGGCCTTCTTTCTCCCTGCATTCAGTTTAGTTTTCCCATCTAACTATATTTCTACCCTGCTATAGACGAAAGCAGCTTATTTGTCAACCAATGGTAATAAAACATATTCATAGCATACAGAGGGGAAGCCCACATCAGTGAAGGACAATAAGAAAACTACCACCCCTTTCTATGAGCAAATAAAGACTTTTCATAGGCAGTGTTGAGAGCTATAGAGTACAAAACACTAGAACATGGTCTCAGCAAAACTGGGCTTAGGAAGCAGAATTGTGCCTCAATGAGGCAATGTTCCAGGAGCTGCTAGAAAGGACAAGAACGCATAACAAAGTATCTGATTTCACCTCAGAAATGCTAAGAGCAGTGATGGTCCCACACCTCCTGTTCTTCACATAGATTTCTAAGGCTATTATTCTTTACTGTATGACCATTGTGAACTGTATGTTGAAACATGGAGAGGAGAATTCTTATTGTTTTTGCTAATGATTAAGGAAAATGAATGCCACTCAGACTAAAAGGCATCTGTTCTGCTATATTACTAAATTTGCCCTCAAGGAACCCAGGTCCTGTGCAATTCTCTCTAAGGTGGATTCTGATCTTGGCTATACAACTTGTGTTGTGGAAAGAAGCAACAAAAGCAGAAAGGATGTAGAGAAACTATCTAAGGATTGGGATGTGCTGTTTCTTAAAACGTTTTTACCTGCTATGTGGAAAAAGCTAAACTAGCTTTTTCATGAATAAGGGAGTAAAAGTGGAGGGGAACAATCTTCTAAGATGCAAAGAATCCAGATAAGACAAAGCAAAAGAAATCAAATGAAAATTGATCATGGTGATAACCTTTAACAATCTAGCAAAATATTCTCTGTATAGGAAGAAAATAATCAACAGAGTAAAGAGACAGCTTGCAGTATGAGAGAAAATGTTTTCTAAGGATTTTTACTGATATAAATGAAGAAAGGTAAACAGTAAGATTGTGGTCATGAGGTTTCCGATTGGAATGGAGACTGCTGGGAAATGAACAAGGGGTCATTCATATTATTCACTGGCAAAGACAAGGTCTATGATTTGTCCATTCACTGAAACTTTGGGGGCAGAGGACTTAAGAGGTGATGAATTAGTTAATTTGGTAGAGAGATTTCTAGGCATCAGCCCAGCACTTGAACTATGGCATAGATAGTGCTACCAGCATCATGAGTTGGGAGAAGTCCCAAGTAGAAGATGTGAACAAACCGTAGCCAGTGTAAAGGTTGTGCTAAAGAAGCTATGGTGTGTGAGATGCAGCAGGTACAGGACCATGGAGGCCTTCACTGATTTAAAAGACTACCTTGAGAAAAGAGAAAGGGGTTGGCATGCTCTCACCACAGAGCACCACACAAGTCTTTCCCCTTTATCTGCAATTCTGTCATCTTTGATGATCCATATTGTGTTAAGCGAAACAAGCTAGGCACAGAAGCACAAGTCACAGGGGTAAAGTCATATTTTGTGCATTGGATTTTTCTCATATAAGAACTCTAAAATGAGAGTGAAATGATTCTTATAAGTCTGGGAAGAGTAGAAGAAAAGAATAAAAAAGAAGAAAGGAGAGGGGTTGAGAAAATGATGAAGAAACGCTTGCTGGGAGCTTTATCTATGAACACTGACTTGTGGTTAGACATTTATAAGAAATTCTGAATCACTATTTCATGGTGAGGTGACTGAAGATCTTAGCAATACATTATACATCTAGAGAGAAGCAAAAGAAAGGAGTGAAATGTTTTCTTTATGAGAAATGTTGGAGAAGATAGATATGTCTATGTGATTTACAAATTATACAGTACATATTTATATAAAACATAACATGTTAAACCATTAGAGTATATATATATAGCTTTGTTTTTCTGTATTAGTGAAAAATAAATTTTAAGTATAAGCATATAAATTTGGTAAATCTATAAAATAAATCTTGTTGAAAAAATAGGTCTACTGCTGTTTACTGGAGATTTAAGGAAAATCTAAAAATATCTCATTTCTATATTATAGAATGCCATGATCTACTACCAATTTATAATTCTATTGAACTAAAAACAAAGTCCATAATCACTCTTATTTGTCAAAAAAATGCATATTCAGTTTCTAAAAACTCTTTTAACAAACACATAATCAACTTCACTGATAAATGTTAGTATATTTTAATCTAAAGGATTATTTGCCTTAATATATACGACCAGCTATTTTATTTTAATAACAATCAACAACTAGTAATCAACATTGTAACCTCACAGGTTACTGTGTATCTGTTCAATTGAATTAAGATATTTAAAATATTGGCATGGAGGGGGCATTTTCTCTTTTCAACACAGTGAAGAGTCTAATAGTATTTTAATGACCTAAATATTTGCATTTTCTCATCCCATTTTTACCATAAATTGTGGCATTTAATAGCATCTAGAAATGTCAGTCCTAAGCTACTGTTCATCAGCGAGAACATTTTGGAACATGATAATAAGTCCATTGCTGCCATAATGACAAGAGAATCCAGCTACTGCCTGGAGTCTGGGGTTCTTAAGCACCACCTAAGTTGAAAGAAGGAAGAAAATGGTTGTGTTTATGTGAAAGAAAACTTAGAAAATCAAAAGTAAAGGGGAAAAAAAGTGTACAAGAGACAATATGACAGAGCCCGAGTAAGAGAAACAGTGGTTGTAAGTAGAAGAAAGAGAAAGATGAAGAATTCATATTAAAATTCTTTGTTAACTATAAGGACAATAACTAAGTGGCAATCAACTATAAACAGTGGAACTACTGAGTCCAAACCTATGTCCCAAATTTGTCCCCTAGCCCTGAAATCTACCTCCTAGATTTAGAACTAGGCTATCTTCTTCTCTTACCTCCTAACATCCTTCGGTGCTAGAAATACAATGTGTTAGCTAACCTTCAGCCCACCATGTTCCCCTCCACCTTGACCTCATGATGGGTGTATACATTTCATCACCTGAACTTCCTGGCCTGCACTTGATTGTGTTGCTGTTTATTATTGTTTAATTTTAGTCATTAATTTTCTACTCATAAACAGGATCTTACATTTATATCTGCTGAATTTCAAATCAGCAATTGATAAGCTACAGTCTATCAAAATATTGTTAAACCCACATCATAATTTCTTTAAATAATTCACATTTTACTCGCTTTGTCCCATTAACAAGTTTTCTAACTGGATATTTATGCTTCCTTTGTGGTTACTGATGCACTGGCTAGTTTATTGTCAACTTGACACAAGTTCACTGGGAAAGAGGGGACCTCATTTCAGAACATGTCCCCAATAGATAGGCCTGTGGGAAAGCCTGGGGTACACTTTCTTGGTTGAAGATAGATATAAAAGGGTCCATCTAATTGGAGGCAGTGTCCCCTCCCCAGGGACCGGTAGTCCTGGATACTGTAAGGAAGTAGGCAGAGAAACCCATGAGAATCAAGACAGTAAGCAGCACTCCTCCATGGCCTTTGCATTAGTTCCTGCCTCTGGGTCCCTGCCCTGCTTGAGCTTCTACTCTGACTATATGATGAGCTATAAACTGGAAGATAAAATAAATCCTTTCATCTCAGCACAGGTTTGAATAGGAATGGCCCCCATAGGCACATTTATTTGAATACTTAAAGAGCAACACTAGGGTGAGGAGGTGTGGCCTTGTTGGAGTAAGTGTGGCCTTGCTGGAAGAAGTGTGTCTGTGGGGGTGGGCATTGAGGTTGCAGAAGTCCAAGCCAATTCTAGTCTCTGTCTCTGTCTCTCTGTCTCTGTCTTTCTCTCTGTCTTTCTCTCTCTTTCTGTCTCTCTCTGTCTCTCTCTGTCTCTCTCTGTCTCTGTCTCTCTCTCTCTCTCTCTCTCTCTCTCTCTCTCACTCTCTCTCTTTCTCCCTGATGCCTACAGGTCCAGATGTAGAACTCTTAGCTCCTTCGCCAACATCATGTCTGCTTCCCTACCTCCTATCATGACAATAATGGACGAAACCTGTGAAACTGTAAGCCAGCCACAATTAAATGCTTTCCTTATAAGAATTGCTATGGTCATGGTGTCTCTTCACAGCAGTAGAACTTAGACTAATACAATTCCCAAATTGAATTTGGTCATGATGTTTTATCATAACAGTAGAAGCACTAAGACAGTCAGAGATAGGGCAAGATTCAAAAGAATATTTGAAACTTCTCTCTGTGTTTGCTAAATTCATCAACCAAAAAAGTATGTTAACTACTCATTCAATAAGATGTGAGACACATCTTAATAGGGTTTAGTATTTAGGTACCACATTCATTTTTCTATAAGTAGAATAAAGTCCTTGCCAAACATTTTATTGAAATATATCCTCTCTGTATGCACTAATTACAACTCTATGACTTTCCACTTAGAGCCATTAAACAGGATATAGCACAAGCCTCATATGGTATTGCAGGTGGATTATTTTAATATCTTTCTTAAATGCCAGTAAAACTGATTTTCACTGGTATATTTTAAAGTTATAAAAAGTGATATTAAACCTAAGCTTTCTTAATTCTTAGCATTAACTCAGCCATCTGTTTCATGTACAGTATACTAGTAATTGAGGGACTCCACAGATGGTCACATACATACCTATCTGTCTTCTTCTCAAAGAATATGAGCGTTGTCGTCACAACTGGGAGGGAAAAGCTGAACTTTAATCCAAGTTGTACTCATAACTATCTTAGCAGAGGCATGATGTTACTGCTAATTCAGGTCTCACCTGATGTGCATGTAAAATGTAAAGAAAT
Source organism: Neodon shergylaensis (assembly GCA_025134845.1). Lineage (NCBI taxonomy): Eukaryota > Metazoa > Chordata > Mammalia > Rodentia > Cricetidae > Neodon > Neodon shergylaensis. Next base: position 2,927,786 of record JABTXL010002720.1, read on the forward strand.
TAACAGACCAGCATTTCCCAAAGTGCTTGTATGGTTTTAGCTCCATTGTTCAATAGAAATTGCAGGAAAATAGAATATCCATGACAAAATCTCTAGATAATGCCAATAGATGTCTTTACTATGCCATTACAGGAACATTAGGATTAATATTTAGGTTGCCTATTCAGAAAGAAGTCTACAGTAAAGATTCCCAAACTTCCTAGGTATGGGCCACTTCCACTGCTTGTTGTGTTGACTGATGTTCTCTGCAGGTCAGGGTGGAAAACACAGGGATATACTTGGAGATCTGCCTATTGTTTTTATTCCATGGAATTCCATCATAATCACTTAATTCAATCCTCAAGCAATATATAAGATACAGAGATTTCACAAGAAATGCAGAAATCCAAGGAAATGGAATACAGGAATGACATCAATATACTTGGACAATCTACACTGGAATTTTGAAATCTTTAACTGTGAGGGTACTCTGAGGGCATTCATGGAAAAAGTGTAGCCTACAGAGTCAAACTCAGTGAAAGATGTCAAAAAGATGACGTGACAAGTTCTTATTATTGACTTTGTGGCTCTATGGACAAAACAAATTTCAGATAGAAAAGAAAGATAAAAATTTGAAGCAGATTTGATACGAAATGGATATAAATACATAGTGATAAATGCTCTGTTTAGAAAGAAGAGGGTTTTTCACCTGTGTGTCAAAGGATGGTAAATTTCAGCCAAAAGAGTATACTACAAAGTTCCTGTCAACATCATGGTGTCTGTAGTGAAGATCAGCATATGATACAATGAAAGCCATAAAGGGGAGTCTTAAGTACTAACACCAAATGTATAGACAATGTACATATGAGGAGTCTACATGAAAAATGGTTTATATTTTCCATTCCAGAGAGTGTATGTATGCCAAAACATGATGTGTAACCTACATTGTAACACGATTTCTAATTGGTCTTTAATAATAAAAACTCAGAGTCAGATATCTGATAGATCTGAAAGATCAGAGAAGTAAAGGAGCCATCCACTAGAGAGACCTTTTACCTCTACAGAATCCTATGACCAAAGTGAGCAAGATCCTGAGTCCACAAATCCTCAGACTGGATGCCTGAAGTTCCTGTCTTCTCCTACCTTATGCTCCTCCCTCCACCCAGTCACAACCCTTCCTGACTCCACCTTCCTAGTGTTGGGATTAAAGATGTGTGACTCCCAAGTACTAGGATTAAAGGTGTGAGCCATCACCACCTGGCTCTGTTTCTTCTTTAGATTGGATCAATTTTCTATAGCTCAGGGTGGCCTTGAACTCACAAATGTCTGTCTGCCTCTGCCTTCTGAGTGTGGGATTGCAGGCGTGTGGCACCACTACCTGTCCTCTGTGGATAATTAGTGGCTTGCTCCACACTCTGATCCTTAGGCAAGCTTCATTTGTTATAGCATAAACAAAATATTATCACACTAAATACACACATTTTTATTTGAAAATTAAATACTAAATGTAAATCACTTCAAGAAAAAAAGAACAGAAGAAGGCTAATAACTTGTTTTATTTAATTATTCTAATATCTAGTTGGAGAAGGTTAACAGAATTCTTCTTTTCTTAAAAGAATTTCTCCAAAGATTTGTCACCTTTCTCTTTACAGTGCTGTTAACAGAAGAATGAGTTAGAAGTAGAGAATATAAGCATGATCTTTGGGAAAACGTGGTTTAATCTTTAATATTTGTTTATCTTTAGTATATGTTGTTCAAAAGCTTTTTGTTTTAATCTGCTGCCTTTGAGCACCCTGGTCCTTGGGAGAAACTAGGAAGCCAGTTGCTCTCCATGAAAATCATTTTCCATAATAAAACTCAACCTTCTTAAAAGTATCTCTAGCACAGTTTTGTACCTGTGGGTACTCTTTGTAGTACCTTTCTAGTGTGAGAACATCCTGTAAAAGCTATGTTAGAATGGGGCTAGGTGCTAGATACATGAATACGAGTGAGACCTCATTCCTTCCCTCAAAGCATTAGTGTTCTGCTCATAACACTCGGCTTTCCAGCAAGAAGCTTGCCATGGAGAGTTTACAGGGCTCAAGCAGCGCCGAGCCAGGTACCAGCCAGAAAGGATGAACTGAGTTAGAGGATGAGGAAGAACATTCCCAACAGACAGAAGCACAGTGTACAGTGAGCAAGGAATAAGATAGTGACAATGGGGAAATTAAAAGTAGGAGAGGATGTTTGGAGGCTAAAAGCTGGATCCTAGCTGTCTGTCAGGCTGACAGCTCCCACTTGCACTGCCCTTCTCTGTCGCTGTGCCTAGCACAAACTGGGTACAGTTCGTCACATGGTCTATCCTTTATATTGCTTAGATGAGAGCTCATGTTGCTCTCTGGTTGAAATTACTCTTCCCGACTCTATATAACTACAACCTGCAGTCACTTCTGAAGTCCAGACAATTATCCCCTTCCTGGGATAATTCCAGCCCTCCAGAATCTTTTATTCTCAGATCATCCCGCATCTTTCCTTCCTGACAATCATCACTGTTTGTATAATATAATAATTTGTATTCTTTATTTTTTTACAATTTCATACATAGTATATTTTAGTTATATTTCCCTATTATTTTCTTATCAACTTGTCCCAACAATCAAAAGCTTTGTTCTGCTCAAAAAGTCACCCTCCTTCTTTCTTGTCTCTCTTGTGTGCATGTGTGCACATGCATGGGTGTGCATGTGTGCGCATGCATGGGTGTGAGTGTGTGTGCATGTGTGTGCCTGCATGTCTGTGTTTGTGTGTGCATGTGTGTGTGCATGGGTGTGTCTGTGTGTGCATGCATGGATGTGTGTGCATGGGTGCATGCGTATATGTGATGTGTGTACTGCTGCATTTACTACAATTACTTGCACTACTATGGGTGGAGTTATTTTCCTGAAGAAAAGAAACTTACAAAAATGTCCACCCTGCTGAGGAATATGACACTAGTAACATGAGTCAAGAACAACAATTACCTGCCTGTACTTCCTTACAGATTACCCTCCCTTCCTTGATGGAACGTTAGGTCCATTCTTCAGAGAGATTCTGTGAGCTTGTGAGGGCAGCAGCCACACCACGTCCATCAGATTGGATTTCAGAGCATGGCTCCCATTCTCTGGCTCTCACATTCTCTCCTCCCTTTTTGTCCACAGTGTTCCCGGAACTTTGAAGGGAGTGATATAAATGTCCCATTTAGAGCTGCATTCTCAACAGCCACTTATTCTCTGCACTTTGTCCCCTTGTGAAGAGATTTCCCCCTCCTCTGCCTACTCCAAAAAATGAATTTTCTCTGACCAAGGCTGAGAGCAACACTAATCTCTGACTATAAGCATAAATACTTGGAGGGCAATTTAAAATGTCACCATCTCACATGAGACGCCTTTCCCTGTGATGCCATATACTCTGTCTCTCCTCCTACTTGCTCAACCACACTACCAAGCAAAGTGTTTTCCTATAAAAATGTCGCTGATTGAACGCCCAAGTAACAAGGGTGGAGAAATAGGACATGAGAAGGTAGACATTGCATGAAAAGTTAGGATTTTATCTTTTATCCTTTAGTTATATCAGCTTTATTGAAGTCTCATGGGAGGAATTAAAACTTAAACGAGGAAGGATGTATTATAAAGATTGCCCTGACTACACTTTAAAAATTTATCAAAGTGAAATGATACTAAATTAAAGGTTATCAAAAAAATTCAAGGAAGAATTGCTGGTGACCCGAGCTGGGGACGTCTACAGACAGAAAGTGGCACGAGGCTTGAGAAGCATTAAGAGTAAGCGAGCAGGAATCAGGCACTGTTTAGAGATAAGAATGAAGAATAACTAGAATGGTGTGTTAGCATTGCTCTGAGTTTTCCAGCTTGGGAAGTAAGGGGTTCGTGTTGTTGCCACTGGGAACTAATATTTAAACTGGGAATATTGAATATTAAATAAAGTAGTTATTAAAAGATATTTAAATTATTCAAGGTGGCTTATAATTTAAATCTCAATTTATGGGAGTAAAAACAACTGGACAATGAACTTCTTAGATAATTGTCTAATTAAGACACAAATAACAGAATTTCCCATCTTCCTCTTGTGAATCACATTTCAGGGGCACGGAAGCTGCTCTTTAGATATGAAGGCACAGATGTGGAATCCCAGCACACAAGAGCCTGAAGGAGGAGGCGTATGATTTGGAGGCCATTATGAGATATATAACAGAACAATGCCTCAAAAGCCATAAAAGGCATCTATTTTATTATATAATCATCACTATTGTTTAAAATCTTTTTTATTATTCCCAAACAAAAATTTCTTTAATATTGAATAATTCTCCACCTTTCAACTCCTCGACCCAAAGCAATCACTGCTCTTATTTATTTCTCCACTTTTTTTTAATAAGAATGTTTTAATACAATGTTTTCTCATTTTACATAGCTATCCCCATTCCCACTCCTTCCCCTTCTCCTGCCCCACCCTTCCCTTCACAAACTCCCCCATCCACTCCTTAGAGAGGGTAAGGCTTTCCATGGAGAGTCTACAAAGTCTGGCACTTCACTTTGAGGCCAGACTGAGGCCCTTCCCTCTCTATACCTAGACAGAACAAGGCATCCTTCCAAACAGAATGTGCTCCTAGATGCTAGCTCGAGTACTAAAGAAAAAACCTGGCCCCACTGCTAGTGTTCCACAGACACCCAAGCCTCACAACTGTCTCCCACATTCAGTGGACCTAGCTTGGTCCTATGCAGGTTCCCCTGGTATCAGTCCAGAGTCAGTGAGCTCGCACTAGCTCAAGTCAACTGTTTCAGTGGGTATCCCCATCATGGTCTTGACCCCTCTGCTCATATTATCACTCATCCCTCTCTTGATCTACTCTCCAGTAGCTCAGCCCAGTGCTTCAGTGTAGATCTCTGCATCTGCTTCTTTCAGTTGCTGGATGAAGGTTCTATGATGACAATTAAGGTAGACATCAACCTGATTACTGAGCAAGGCCAGTTAAGGCATCCTCTAAACAGTTGCTTAGAGTCTTATCTGGGGTCATCCTTATAGATTCCTGAGAATTTCCCTAGTGCCACATTTATTGTTAGCCCTTTGATGGCTCGCTCCATCAATCAAAATATCTCTTTCCTTTCCCTCCCTCTCTGCCCCTGCCCCTTCTTGAGCATCCATTTCCTCATGTTCCCTTCCTTCCTTCCCTCCCCCCCCCATCTTCCACTCTACTTTCTCCCCTGCCATACTCCCAATTTTTTCAGGAGATTTTTTCTGTTTCCCCTTCCCAGGGGGATCCATGTATGTCTCTCTTAGGGTCCTCTTTATTACCTCGCTTCTCTAGGATCATGCACTATAGGCTGATTATCCTTTACTTTATGGCTAATATCCACTTATGAGTGAAAAGTATACACCATGCTTGTATATCTGTGTCTGGGGGGGATTACCTCACTCAGGATGGTTTTGTCTAGATTCATCCATTTGCTTGCAAATTCCAAGATGCCATTTACTTTTACTACTCCATTGTATAAATGTATCACATTTTCTTTACCCAGTCTTCAGCTGAGGAACATCTAGGTTGTTTCCAAGTTCTGACTTTAACAAAAGTGCTGCTCTGAACACAGTTGAGTAAATATCCTTGTGGTATGAGTGTACATTTTTTTTTGGTATATGCCCAAAAACGGCATTGGCGGGTCTTGAGGCAGATTGATCCCCAATTTTCTGAGAAACCACCACACTTCTTTCCAAAGTGGTTATAAAAGTTAGCATTCTCACCAGCAGTGGAGGAGTGATCCCCTTACTCCGCATCCTCTCAGCATAACCTATTATTGGTGGTCTTTTTTTTTTATTGAGAAAAAGAAAAAAAAATTTCCTCCTCCTCCCCGCCTCCCATTTCCCTCCCCCTCGTCCCACCCTTCTCCCCCTCCCCCACTCCTCTCCCCCTCCCTCTCCAGTCCAAAGAGCAGTCAGGGTTCCCTGCCCTGTGGAAAGTCCAAGGCCCTCCCCCCTCCGTCCATGTCTAGGAAGGTGAACATCCAAGGTGGCTAGGCTCCCACATAGCCCGAACTTGACGTAGGATCAAAACCCAGGGCCATTGTCCTTGGCTTCTCATCAGCCCCCATTGTTCGCCATGTTCAGAGAGTCTGATTTTATCCCATGCTTCTTCCGTCACAGTCCAGCTGGCCTTGGTGAGCTCCCAATAGATCAGCCACACTGTCTCAGTGGTCGGGTGCACCCCTCGTGGTCCTGACTTCCTTGCTCATGTTCTCCCTCTTTCCGCTCCTCATTGGGAACTTGGGAGCTCAGTCCGGTGCTCCAGTGTGGGTCTCTGTGACTCTCTCCATCCATCACCAGATGAAGGTTCTATGGTGATATGCAAGATATTCGTCAGTATTGCTGTAGGATAGGGTCATTTCAGGTTCCCTATCCTCAACTGCCCAAGGAACTAACTGGGGACCTCGCCTTGGGCTCCTGGGAGTCACTCTAGGTTCAAGTCTCTTGCGAACCCTAAGGTGGCTCCCTTAACTAAGAATTGTGCTTCCGTGCTCCCCTATCCAACCTTCCTTTATTCCCATTATCCTGTTTCCCCAAGTTTCCCTCATCCTCCCCTTCTCACTTTTCTCTCCCCATCCCCCGATACTCCCATCCCATCCCATCCCCAAGATCCCAAATTTTCTCCCCGGCAATTTTGTCTACTTCCCATATCCAAGAAGATAATTATAAGTTTTTCCTTGGGTTCACCTTCTTATTTAGCTTCTTAAGGTTTACCACTATATACTCCGTGACCGTTATTTATGGCTAGAAACCAATTATGAGTGAG
>JABTXL010002720.1:2934975-2957688 GCA_025134845.1 Neodon shergylaensis
CAGTCCAAAGAGCAGTCAGGGTTCCCTGCCCTGTGGAAAGTCCAAGGCCCTCCCCCCTCCGTCCATGTCTAGGAAGGTGAACATCCAAGGTGGCTAGGCTCCCACATAGCCCGAACTTGACGTAGGATCAAAACCCAGGGCCATTGTCCTTGGCTTCTCATCAGCCCCCATTGTTCGCCATGTTCAGAGAGTCTGATTTTATCCCATGCTTCTTCCGTCACAGTCCAGCTGGCCTTGGTGAGCTCCCAATAGATCAGCCACACTGTCTCAGTGGTTGGGTGCACCCCTCGTGGTCCTGACTTCCTTGCTCATGTTCTCCCTCTTTCCGCTCCTCATTGGGAACTTGGGAGCTCAGTCCGGTGCTCCAGTGTGGGTCTCTGTGACTCTCTCCATCCATCACCAGATGAAGGTTCTATGGTGATATGCAAGATATTCGTCAGTATTGCTGTAGGATAGGGTCATTTCAGGTTCCCTATCCTCAACTGCCCAAGGAACTAACTGGGGACCTCGCCTTGGGCTCCTGGGAGTCACTCTAGGTTCAAGTCTCTTGCGAACCCTAAGGTGGCTCCCTTAACTAAGAATTGTGCTTCCGTGCTCCCCTATCCAACCTTCCTTTATTCCCATCATCCTGTTTCCCCAAGTTTCCCTCATCCTCCCCTTCTCACTTTTCTCTCCCCATCCCCCGATACTCCCATCCCATCCCACCCCCAAGATCCCAAATTTTCTCCCCGGCAAGTTTGTCTACTTCCCATATCCAAGAAGATAATTATAAGTTTTTCCTTGGGTTCACCTTCTTATTTAGCTTCTTAAGGTTTACCACTATATACTCCGTGACCGTTATTTATGGCTAGAAACCAATTATGAGTGAGTACATCCCATGTTCATCTTTTTGGGTCTGGGTTACCTCACTCAGGATAGTGTTTTCTATTTCCATCCATTTGCATGCAAAATTCGAGAAGTCATTGTTTTTTACCGCAGCGTAGTACTCTATTGTGTATATATTCCACACTTTCTTCATCCATTCTTCCATTGAAGGGCATCTAGGTTGTTTCCAGGTTCTGGCTATTACAAATAATACTGCTATGAACATAGTTGAACAAACGCTTTTGTCATGTGATAGAGCATCTCTTGGGTATATTCCCAAGAGTGGCATTGCTGGGTCCAGGGGTAGGTTGATCCCGAATTTCCTGAGAAACCGAAACACTGATTTCCAAAGTGGTTGCACGAGATTGCATTCCCACCAGCAATGGACGAGGGTACCCCTTCCTCCACAGCCTCTCCAGCAAAGGCTATCATTGGTGTTTTTGATTTTAGCCATTCTGACAAGTGTAAGATGATATCTCAAAGTTGTTTTGATTTGCATCTCCCTAATCGCTAAGGAGATTGAGCATGACCTTAAGTGTCTCTTGGCCATTTGAACTTCTTCTGTTGAGAATTCTCTGTTCAGTTCAGTGCCCCATTTTTTAATTGGGTTAATTAGCATTTTGGAGTCTTGTTTCTTGAGTTCTCTATAAATTTTGGAGATCAGACCTTTGTCTGTTGCAGGGTTGGTGAAGATCTTCTCCCAGTCAGTAGATTGCCTTTTTGTCTTAGTGACAGTGTCCTTTGCTTTACAGAAGCTTCTCAGTTTTAGTAGGTCCCATTTATTCAGTGCTGCCCTTAATGTCTGTGCTGCTGGGGTTATATATAGAAAGCGATCTCCTGAGCCCATTTGTTGTAGGGTGCTTCCCACTTTCTCTTCTATCAGGTTCAGTGTGTTTGGACTAATATTGAGGTCCTTGATCCATTTGGATTTGAGTTTTGTGCAAGGTGATAGATATGGGTCTATTTTCATTCTTCTACAGGTTGATATCCAGTTGTGCCAGCACCATTTGTTGAAGATGCTTTCATTCCTCCATTGTATACTTTTAGCTCCTTTATCGAAAATGAGATGATCATAGGTTTGTGGGTTAAAATTTGGGTCTTCTATGCGATTCCATTGATCGACTTCTCTGTTTTTATGCCAGTACCACACTGTTTTCATTACTGTAGCTCTGTAATAGAGTTTGAAGTCGGGGATGGTAATGCCTCCAGAAGATCCTTTATTGTATAAGATTGTTTTGGCTATCCTGGGTTTTTTGTTTTTCCATATAAAGTTGATTATTGTCCTTTCAAGATCTGTGAAGAATTTTCCTGGTATCTTGATGGGGATTGCATTGAATCTATAAATTGCCTTTGGTAGAATTGCCATTTTTACTATGTTGATCCTCCCAATCCAAGAGTAAGGGACGTCCTTCCATTTTCTGGAATTCTCTTCAATTTCTTTCTTCAATGCCTTAAAGTTCTTGTCAAATAGGTCTTTTACTTCCTTGGTTAGAGTTACCCCAAGATATTTTATGCTGTTTGTGGCTATCGTGAAAGGTGAAGTTTCTCTGATTTCCCTGTCTGCTTCCATATCCTTTGTGTATAAGAGGGCGACTGATTTTTTGGAGTTGATCTTGTATCCTGCCACATTACTAAAGGTGTTTATCAGCTGTAGGAGTTCTTTGGTGGAGTTTTGGGGGTCGCTTATGTACACTATCATATCATCTGCAAATAACGAAAGTTTAACTTCTTCTTTTCCAATTCGAATCCCCTTGATCCCCTTATATTGTCTTATTGCTATTGCTAGAACTTCAAGCACTATGTTGAAGAGATATGGCGAGAGTGGACAGCCTTGTCGTGTTCCTGAGTTTAGTGGGATGGCTTTGAGTTTCTCTCCGTTTAATTTGATGTTAGCTGTCGGCTTGCTGTATATAGCTTTTATTATATTTAGGTATGACCCTTTATCCCTAATCTCTCCAAGACTTTTATCATAAAGGGATGTTGAATTTTGTCAAATGCTTTTTCAGCATCTAATGAAATGATCATATGTTTTTTTTCTTTCAGTTTATTTATATGATGAATTACATTGATAGATTTTCGTATGTTGAACCAGCCCTGCATCTCTGGGATAAAGCCTACTTGATCATAATGGATCATTTTTCTAATGTGTTCTTGGATTCGGTTTGCCAGTATTTTGTTGAGGATTATTGCGTCAATGTTCATGAGTGAGATTGGCCTATAATTCTCTTTCCTGGTGGAGTCTTTGTGTGGTTTTGGTATCAGAGTAACTGTAGCTTCATAAAAGGAATTTGGTAATGACTCTTCTGCTTCTATATTGTGAAATACATTAAGGAGTATAGGTATTAGGTCTTCTTGGAAGTATTGGTGGTCTTGATCTTGGCCATTCTGACAGGTGTAAGATAGTATCTCAGAGTTGTTTTGATTTGCACTCTCCTGATGGCTAAGGATGTTGAGCAATTCCTTAAGAGTCTTTTGGTCATTTGAGTTTCTTCTGTTGAGAATTCTTTGTTTAGACCTATAACCTCATATTTTTTAGTGGATTATTTGGTAATTTGATATCTAATTTCTTGAGTTCTTCATATATTTTGGAGTTAAGTCCTCTGTCTGATGTGGGGTTAGTGAAGATCTTTTCTCATATGTCAGCTGTCATTTTGTCTTAGTGACTGTGTCCTTTGCCTTACAGAATCTTCTTTGTTTCAGGAAGTCCCATTTATTTATTATTGCTCTCGGTGTCTGTGCTGCTGGGGTTATATTTAGGAAGCGGTTTCTTGTATCAATGCATTCAAGTGTACTTCCCACTTTCTCTTCTATAAGGTTCAGTGTGGCTGTATTTATGTTGAGGTCTTTGATCCTTAAGTTTTGTGCATGGGGATAGATATGGATCTATTTTAATTAGTCTACGTGTTGACATCCAGTTATGCCAACAGCATTTGTTGAAGATTCTTTTTTTTTTTCATTGTAGAATTTTAGCTTCTTTGTTAAAAATCAGGTAGTCGTAAGTCTGTGGATTAATATCAGGGCCTTCTATTTGATTCTGTTGTTTCACATGTATTTTTTATGTTAATACCAAGCTGTTTTCGTTACTGTAGGTTTATAACAGAGCTTGATGTCTGGAAGTTCCTTTTTTGTAGAGGATTGTCTTGGCTATGCTGGGATTTTTGTTTTTCTATAAGAAGTTGAGTACTGTGAAGAATTGGGCTGGGATTTTGATGGGAATTGCATTGAATCTGTAGATTGCTTTTGGTAGGATTGCCATTCGACACTGTGTTTCTATAATGTGTGTGTTCTAGGCACCACAATTAATTTTAAACACGCGATATGTATTTATCACTAATTCCACTGGTATATTTTGTGTTGATTCTACGTTCTGGCTAGTATGAATAATTCTACTGTGAATATAGGTGTATCTGATCTTCTCCCAGTTATACTTTAGCATACATATACAGAAATGGGTTGAGCAGATCAACAGATCATTTTGTTGAGAAACTTCTGCACTGTTTTATGGTGATTGTTTCATTTTACATACTCATCAGCAGAGCACAGGAATTCCAACTTTTCCACATTCTCCCCAATACTTCCCTGTTTTTTTTCCATAAGACGGAAGCCTACTTTCAACACTACTTTTAAGATAATGAACTTTTTTGATGAGAAAAGCGCTTTATTGACAATGACTTGCAACATGGATGTAATAGTCTGGAGTAGATGTTTAATATATATTTATTAGGTCAGAAGCCCTGTGACAGGTGAGTTAGAGCATGGGTCTCACAGTTTCACAAGGACCGGACCACTATCCTAATAAACAATGCTTATTAGGACTTGATCCAAGTGCAAACAGGTCACCAAATATACACAGAAGCAATCCCAATTTTGAGCATTTTTTTAGTTGTTGTAATTATAGTCAGTACTAAAACCTGTATCTGAATTTTACTCCTTTAGAATTATATTCTTTAGATGGCAGTGTTTCAAATACTTATAGACAGCTGGCTTGCCTTTTTCCCTCCGTTGCAAATCTTTTCAAAGTGACATATTTTAGTTATTTCTACCGTTCCTCATACATCACAATTTCTGGGCTCCACAGCCATGTGTGACTTCTGACAGACACCTCAGCTCTGTTTGATCAACTCGTTCATACGAAAGCATGGACGTTCAGGTCGAGTCGTTTTCTTGGAGAACTGGTAAATGTGGATATAGTGTACTCAGAATGTGCCTTCTCAATGACTGAGGAAAAACTCACAGCTGAGGTACACTGCTGTAGACTCCCCACTACTACTAGTTCCCACATGGTTGTGGGCTTGAGCCAGCCATGTCTGGCCAGATCAGCCATTCACGTGGCTCCTTGGAGGCAACCTTTGTTTCAAATTGTTTCTGGCTTACCTCAAATAAAAATTTATTTTTAATAATTTTTTAAATAATTTAATAAAAATTACCACAAATAAAAATTCTGTGAAAGAGATAAAACCTAGGAAATGTTAATGAGAAAATAATTTTGAGCATTATGGTGACAAATGAATGAAAATGGGAAGAAGAACCTGGACAGAGACTTAACAACAGGCGTTGCGAAGCAGCTCTGCATTACAGAAGCGTACAGTGTGTCTTCTCAGAACTGAAGACAGTGAACAATAATTGATATAAATCATTATTTTCAGTTTAATTTACTTGAGATTCATGTGGAGAAGTAATGGAATAACACAAAAAATTATAAGGAGAAGGGAGACATTTACTCTTAGGACAGACCTTTTTTACATTCTTTTTCTTTCAGAATTTATTCATCAATAAGTTATTTAGTAGAATTAAGAAAGTCTGATGGTAAATTAAAGTAGGCTAGCAAATAATAGGAATACAATTTCAAGTGTTTATAGGCATGAAGTATTCCACATACTTGAAGTTTCATTATAGCTTTGGACCTTGTGGAAATGTAATCAAGTGTTACATTTTTAATTTTGGAAATGTGATAAAAAGAACATCTAATAAATAACAGAAATAAAAATATTATCTTGTTTTCTATACCTTTAGTCAATTAGCACATTATATTGTCATTATAAAAATTCTATATAAGAGAAAGCAAATTGGTTGAGTGCTTAGAAGTCTTAGAGTATATTCTATGTGTCAGAACATAGCTACCTACATATAAATAAATGAAGATAACCAGATATTCAAGCAGTTACTTTTGTCTGAAGCTGATATATACTATAGTCATAAATATGAATGAAAGTATGCAGTTTTTCAGGAATTTTGGTTGTTTTCCCTTTTTTCAAATGTCTTGTTCAGGTTTCAGCAGGATTCTGTGAAAGAGATAAAACCTAACAAATGTTAATGAGAAAGTAATGAGCATTATGGTGACAAATGAATAAAAACGGGAAGAGGAACCTGGACAGAGACTTAACAACAGGCATGGTGAAGCAGCTTTGCATTACAGGAATGTACAGTGTGTCCTCTCAACATGGAAAACAGTGATCAGCGACCAGTCACATACTAGTCAGCCTTCTGCAGACCTGAAGCTGGCCCTCGTAACCCCATTCTCAGCAGGGCCTGTTAGTGTCATAGTCCTGGTGATAAGAAATGAGGAAACTCCAGCAATGTAGGAGTGTTCCCTTTATCCCACAACCTCTCCAGCATAAGCTGTCATCAGTGTTTTTTTATCTTGGCCATTCCTACTGGTGTAAGATGGAATCTCAGTATTGGCTGAGGCTGCTTATTCATTTCCTGGCAATTTCTAGACCAGAAAAAAAATCACACAGAAACTATGTTAATTACAACACTGCTTGGCCTATTAGCTCAGGCTTCTTATTAACTATCTCTTACATCTTAAATTAACCCATTTCTATCAAGGGGGACATAAGAACAGACATTGAGGAAATCCAGAGAATAATTAGGTCATATTTTGAAAACTTGAACTTCACAAAATTGGAAAAATTAAAGGAAATGGACAATTTTCTGGATAAATATCACTTACCAACATTAAATCAAGACAAGAGAAGCAAATTAAATAGATTTATAGCTGCTGAAGGAATAGAAACAACCATCAAAAGTCTACTAAACAAAAAAAGCCCAGGGTCAGATAGTTTCAGCCACAGAATTCTACAAGATTTTCAAAGAATTAGTGCCAATACTCCTCAAATTGTTCCACACAATAAAAACAGAAGGAGCATTGCTGAATTCTTTTTATAAGGCTACAATTACCCTGATACCCAAACCATCCAAAGACATTACTAAGAAAGAGAATTACAGACCAGTCTCACTCATGAGCATTGATGCAAAAATACTTAATAATGCACTGGCAAACCTAACCCAAGAACATCAGAAAAATCATACAGAATGATCAAGTCAGCGTCATCTCATAAAAGCAGGGATGGTACAACATATGAAAATCTGTCTACTCCAGTTATTCTTATTGTTTTTGGTAGTAGAGTTTGTATACCCAAGAGAGGTCTTATCATACAACAAAAGTATATGCTCTACTATGTTCATAGCAGCATTGTTTGTAATAGCCAGAACCTGGAAACAACCTAGATGCCCTTCAATTGAAGAATGGATGAAGAAAGTATGGAATATATACATATTAGAGTACTACTCAGCAGTAAAAAACAAGGACTTCTTGAAGTTTGCAGGCAAATGGATGGAAATAGAAAACACTATCCTGAGTGAGGTAAGCCAGACCCAAAAAGAGGAACATGGGATGTACTCACTCATATTTGGTTTCTAGCCATAAATAAAGGACATTGAGCCTATAATTCTGGTTCTTAGAGAAGCTAAATAAGAAGGAGAACCCAAAGAAAAACATATAGGCATCCTCCAGAATATTAACCTTCATCAGGCGATGAAAGGAGACAGAGACAGAGACCCACATTGGAGCACTGGACTGAAATCTCAAGGTCCAAAGCAGGAGCAGAAGGAGAGAGAGCACGAGCAAGGAACTCAGGACCGCGAGGGATGCACCCACACACTGAGACAATGGGGATGTTCTATCGGGAACTCACCAAGGCCAGCTGGCCTGGGTCTGAAAAAGCCTGGGTTAAAACCAGTCTCACTGAACATAGAGGACAATGAGGACTACTGAGACCTCAAGAACAATGGCAAAGGGTTTTTGATCCTACTGCACGTATTGGCTTTGTGGGAGCCTAGGCAGTTTGGATGCTCACCTTACTAGACCTGGAAGGAGGTGGGTGGTCCTTGGACTTCCCACAGGGCAGGGAACCCTGATTGCTCTTTGGGCTGATGAGGGAGGGGGACTTCATTGGGGGAGGGGGAGGGAAAGGGGAGGCGGCGGTGGGGAAGAGACAGAAATCTTTAATAAATAAATAAGAAAATCTGTCAACGTAATCCACCATATAAACAAACTGAAAAAAAACACATGATCTTTTTATTAGATGCTGAAAAAGACTTCAACAAAATACAACATTTGTTCATAATAAAGGTCTTGGAGACAGCAGGGATACAAGGAACATACGTAAACATAACAAAGGCTATATACAGCAAACCAACAGCCAATATCAAACTTAATGAAGAGAAACTCAAAGAAATCCTACTGAAATCAGGAACAAGTCAAGGTTGTCCATTCTCTCCATATCTATTCAATATAGTACATGAGATTCTAGATAGAGCAAAAAGACAACAAAAAGAGATCAAGGGGATACAAATTAGAAAATAAGAAGTTAAACTCTCACTATTTGCTGATGATATCAGTTCACATAAGTGACCCAAAAATTCTACCACAGAACTTATAGAACTCATAAAAAGCTTCAGTAATGTAGCAGGATACAAGATTAACTTGAAAAAGTCAGTAACCCTCCTTTACACAGATGATAAATAGGCTGAGAAAGAAATTAGAGAAACATCACCCTTCACAACAGTCACAAATAGCATAAAATGTCTCGGAGTAACTCTAACCAAACAACTGGAAGACTTGTATGACAAGAACTTTAAATCTTTGAAGAAAGAAATTGAAGAAGACACCAGAAAGTAGAAAAATCTCCCATGCTCTCGGGTAGGTATAAATTACATAGGGAAAATGACAATCTTACCAAAAGCAATCTACAGATTCAAAGCAATGCCCTTCAAAATCCCAGCAAAATTCTTCACAGACCTCAAAAGAATGTTACTCAACTTAATATGGAAAAGCAAAATACCCAAGATAGCCACAACAAATCTGTACAATAAAAGAACTTCTGGAGGCATCACAATCCCTGACTTCAAACTCTACTACAGAGCTACAGTACTGAAAACAGCCTGGTATTGGCATAAAAACAGACAGGAGGACCAATGAAACTGAATTGAAGACCCAGATATTAATCCACAAACCTAAAAACACCTGATATTTGAAAAAAAAGCAAAAAAATATAAAATGGAAAAAAGAAAGCATATTTAACAAATGGTGCTTGCATAACTGGATATCAACATAAAGAAGAAGAAAATAGATCCCTATCTATCACCATGCACAAAACTCAAGTCCAAATGGATCAGAGACCTCAACATAAAGCCAGCCAAATTAAACCTCATAGAAAAGAAAGTAGGAAGTATACTTGAATGCATTGGCACAGGAGACCACTTCCTAAGTATAACCCTAGTAGCACAGACACTGAGAGAAAGAATTAATAAACAGAACCTCCTGAAACTGAGAAGCTTCTGTAAAGCAAAGGACATAGTCAACAAGACAAAATGGCAGGCTACAGAATGGGAAAAGATCTTCAATAACCCCACATCAGACAAAGGGCTGATCTCCAAAATATAAAAAGAACTCAAGAAATTGGTCATCAAAGGAGCAAATAATACAATAAAAAATGGGGTATATAGCCGGGCATGGTGGCGCACGCCTTTAATCCCAGCACTCAGGAGGCAGAGGCAGGCGGATCTCTGTGAGTTCGAGGCCAGCCTGGTCTAGAAGAGCTAGTTCCAGGACAGGAACCAAAAGCCACGGAGAAACCCTGTCTCGAAAAATCCAAAAATAAAAAAAAATGGGGTACAGACCTAAACAGAGAACTCTCAACAGAGAAATCTAAAATGGCTGAAAGACACTTAAGGAATGCTCAATATCCCTAGCCATCAGAGAAATACAAATTAAAACAGCTCTGAGATTTCATCTTATACCTGTAATAATGGCCAAAATCAAAAACAGTGATGAGACCATATGCTGGAGAGGATGTAGGATAAATGGAACACTCATCCATTGCTGGTGGGAGTGCAAACTGGTAGAGACACTTTGGACTTCAGTGTGGTGATTTCTCAGAAAATTAGGAAACAACCTTCCTCAAGAGCCAGCAATACCACTTTTGGGTATATACCCAAAGGATGCTCAATCATACCACAAGAACATGTGTTCAACTATGTTCATAGCAGCATTGTTTGCCATAGCTAGAACCTGGAAACAACCTAAATGCTCCTCACCCGAAGGATGGATAAGACAAGTGGGATACATTTACACAATGGAGCACTACACAGTGGAAAAAAATAATGCAGGCAAATGAATGGATCTAGAAAACATCATATTGAGTGAGGCAACCCAGATCCAGAAAGACAAATTTCACGTGTACTCACTCATAAATGGCTCTTAGACATAAAAAAAACCTTGCCTACAATTCACAATCCCATGAAGGCGTAAGTCACGAACAATGCCACACCAGTTTATAATTATGATTAATAGGGTGGTATTTATTTAAGGGGGAAAAAACTTACAGATCACTGTCCCAGACAACAGCCCTCTGCGCAACCAGGAAGGGAGTCTAGTCGCCAGCAGAGCAGGAAGTGAAGAGAGCAAGCGGAGGGAAGTAGTCACTTTTTAAAGGGGGAGAGACCACGCCCCAATGGGCTGGTATCTCAGCAGCTATTGGTTGGAGGAGCGGAAGGACCTCCCACAACACCTCCCCCTTCTGTTTAAGTAAGAGAGTTCTAAACCTACTATGAAATTATATACAATAAGTACAAATATCCTATTCTAACTAGCTTAGGTCTTGTATAATAAATAAATTGGCCAAGTCATGAGAGAAAAGTAACTACATTTATATAGTCTTCAACCCCATCGAAGATCTGAGAAGGGAAATAATGTTACCTGGGTAATTAGGAAGTTCAGTAAAACAACTTCCAAAACATGCAACAAATCACAGAGACAACTAGCTACCTGGGCAATCACCCAAAGTCACGTTTGCAGCGTTGAAGCAACCAACTTTGGCCAAGGCCTAACATAACTGACATACCATTTTCAAAGGCAGGCAACTTTTCAAAACTATCTTACCCTGTCTTGGCAGGATATGACAGTCCTGTTTTATCCATTGATGCACGCTCTGTATCTCTGTCAGTGGTTGAGGTATGGGCATTTCTTTGTCCCAGGGCCAGTTCTGCCAAAAAGAAAGACTCCAGGTGGAGTGTCTTTGGTGCTCAACATTCTCTCGGGAATAGAGCGGTGTTGCCAGGAGCAATTGTGTCTCACTACCACAAAACTCTGAGTTAGATTAAAGGCCATTTTCTACAGCTCTTTGAAGAGGTTGAAGACTATCTATCTATACTGAGTATAATCTCTATATATCTAAAGAACCTGATTAGTCTAATTATAAATGACAAACTTAGATGACTATTAATCTATATAATTCTCAATATCTAACTTAAAGACTAAGACAATAAACGACTGTGAAACAAATGAGGACAATGACCTCCAAATATAAACAATGTACAAATATACATTGCAATATGGTAAATATATATCAATACACAAACAATATATAAGTATCTTAATCAGAGGTAGAAATGTACATTGCAATATGGTAAATACATACAATATATATATATCAATACAATATATGTCAATACATAAAAAATATTTTAAACAGAGGTAGAAACATGCATGCATAAAATAGTCAATATAATTTAACTTTGTATCAATATACAAGAATCGATATCAATATATTTGTCTAAAAACAGTAACTCACAATTACAAATCTATAATCCCATCATCCCTCTTTTTTTTTCCAATATGATCCCTGAGCTTATAAAATTCCTCCCCCAACCTCCCAACCCCTAAATGATGTCCCTAAACCTAGGGGCAAACTTTACTGGGAGAGGGGACGTAGTCCTCTAGAATTACTTCCAGCTGTCATGGGGGCGACGTTCTTTCTGGGGGATCCTGTGAAAGTAAAATGATGATTAAATTTCAAGATCAATGTCTTTTAAAATTGCAAATAGTCTCTGAGTATTTTGTGGAGGTCTGGCCAGAATGTTGTACAAGATGTGCACCATTTCAGCTAACCAAGTTGGGATCGTCTTGTGCAGCTGGTACCCAAAACAGGTCTTGTAGTAGCGCTATCAGTATCATGACATCATATCAGCCAGGTAGAGTTGTTGTTGTGGGGCCCCATCTTCTTCCTGGAAACTTCAAATGTCACTTCAGGAAAGACTCATTGTTCATTGTAAAAAACTTAAAACATTAATCATAGATAGATAGATAGATAGATAGATAGATAGATAGATAGATAGATAGATTCAATGAAAGGCATGATAGATATATTCAATGAAAGGTATGATAGATATGAAGAAAAGCAAAGATGTTTTCTAAACTCATATTTCTTTCTGTCCCATATCATGGCTCTTGACATGAGACAGAAACTCCAGAAACTCTGGGTTTTTCTCTTACTAACAGGCTTGGAATTGGAGAGGGACTGAGCCAGAGTCCAACTTCAAAACCAGCTCTATAAATTTAGAAATATGGTTTAATATGATTTACTTACACAACCTATTCAGTTTTCTTGATATTTCCTATTGGGCAGGTATTTTCCCATCTGTCAGTATCCAAACATCCAGGGTCCCTTGAATTTTTCAAGATGAGTGTTTTCCTGTGGAGATAAGAACAGAACCCTGCCCCCATTCTATATGTTTTTCTTACCACCTGTATGAATATCATCATTGTGGATGAGTTGTCATTTTTCCTTTCCAAGAGGTTTCTCCTCTTCAAATCGAAACTTTATTAATTTTGATGGTATCCACAATTTTTCTTCTCCTGTGGAAACAAGAGCAAAACCCCTTCCCCAACGTAGCACATCTCTTGGCTTCCATTGAGAGGTCAGCACATCTTTGAAATAAATCGGTTGATTTAGTTCAGCAGACTTTTCCATTATCCAATGTCTTTCTGCTGCTGTTGTTCCTTTCTCATTAGCGTTAAGAAAATTCAAGGTTAATAAAGCATTATGTAATCTATTTCTGGGGGTATTTTCGGTCCCTTTCTGTTTGTTCAGCATATCCTTTATAGTACGATTTGATCTTTCTATAACTGCCTGACCTGTAGGATTATTTGGTATACCTGTAGTGTGTTTTATATTATAATAATCAAAAAAGCATTTTATTTTCTTAGATACATATGCTGGACAATTATCTGTCTTTACTTGTGCAGGTATACCCATGATGGCCATAACTTCCAATAAATGTGTGATTACTGAATCAGCCTTTTCTGAGCTCAGGGCAGTAGCCCATTGAAACCCTGAATACGTGTCTATGGTGTGATGTACATATTTTAATTTACCAAATTCCATAAAGTGGAACACATCTATCTGCCAGATTTCATTTCTCTTAGTACCCTTTGGGTTACTCCCTGCAGGCAACGGTGTTTGATTATAGAAAGAACAAGTAGGACATCTCTTTATAATGTCCTTAGCTTGTTGCCAAGTAATGGAAAATTCTTTCTTTAGGCCTTTACTATTGACATGATGCTTCTTATGAAATTCTGAGGCCTGCAACACACTTCCAATCAATAATTGATCAATCTCAGCGTTGCCTTGGGCTAGAGGACCAGGCAGACCTGTATGGGACTGGATGTGTGTTATGTACATCAGACAAAGCCTGTTCCTGATTATGTCTTGTACCTGGATAAACAATGAAGTCAACTCTGTGTCATCTGGTATAAATTCAGCAGTTTCAATATGCAAGATAACTCTTTCTGCATATTGTGAATCTGTAACTATATTAAGAGGTTCTTTAAAATCCCTTAGCACCATAAGAATGGCATATAATTCTGCCTTCTGGACAGAATTATAAGGGCTTTGTTCCACCTTACTCAATTCATCTGACTTGTAACCTGCTTTCCCTGATTTATTTGCATCAGTATAGAACGTACGAGCTCCAGTTATTGGAGCATCACGTACAATTCTAGGAAGAATCCAAGAAGTTCTTTTTATGAGGTTAAGTCTACCACTTTTGGGATAGTTGCTATTAATTTCTCCCAAAAAATTAGCACACGCTCTTTGCCACAGTTCATTGTCTTCCTCATAACTTTTTTATTTCTTCAGTAGTAAAAGGCACTATAATTTCTGCTGGGTCTATACCTGCTAGTTGACGAAGTCTCAGCTTACCTTTTATAATTAATTCAGAGACTTTTTCCACATAAGTTTTTAATTTTTTACTTGGTTTATAGGTATAAATATCCACTCTAAAATAATATCTTCCCTCTGCATTAGAATCCCTGTAGGAGAAATTCTGGAAGGCAATATGACTAGGATGCAGCTAAGATTTGGGTTCACCCTATCCACATATGCCTCCTGTAATTTTTCCTCAATCATTGTCAGTTCCTTTTCTGCTTCAGCTGTTAGTTTTCTTGGACTATTCAAATCTTTATCACCATCTAAGGTTTTGTTTAAATGAACTATTAGATCAGGTGTTATCCCAACAGCTGGTCGTAGACTGGAAATGTCTCCTAACAATCTTTGGAAGTCTTTAAGAGTCTTTAACCGGTCTCTCCTAATTTGTGCCTTTTGCGTTTTAATTTTCTCTAACCCTATTCTGTAACCTAGGTAATTAATAGAATTTCCTCTTTGAATCTTTTCAGGGGCAATTTGTAATCCCCACCTAGGCAAGACTTTCTTTACTTCTTCAAACATCCTTTATAAAGTGTCTTTATTTGAATCAGATAACAAGATGTCATCCACGTAATGATAAATTATGGACTTGGGGAATTGTTTACGAATTATTTCCAATGGCTTACTTACAAAATATTGGCACAATGTAGGACTATTGAGCATACCCTGTGGGAGGACAGTCCATTGATATCTCCTATTAGGCTGAGAATTATTATAAGTAGGCACTGTGAAGGCAAATTTTTCTCTATCTTTTTCTTGTAACGGTATAGTTGATGTGGGAGTGATTTCTTATTAATAAAGAAACTGCCTAGGCCCATTTGATAAGCCAACCCTTAGGTAGACGGAGTAAACAGAACAGGATTCTGGGAGAAAGAATCTGAGTCAGAGAGTCGCCATGATTCTCCCACTCCAGACAGATGCAGGTTAAGATCCTCCCTGGTAAGCGCACCTCATGGTGCTGCATAGATTATTAGAAATGGGTTAAGAGGCTAAAGCTAATGGGCCAAGCAGTATTTAAATGAATACTGTTTCTGTGTAATTATTTCGGGCATAAGCTAGCCATGTGGGCGGCCGGGTACCAGGGATGCAGCCCAGCCACCCCTACTACAACATATAGTGAAAAAACAATCTTTCAAATCAATAACTATAAGAGGCCATCTTTTGGTAACAGAGAAGGCAAAGGGATTCCAGATTGTAGTGGGCCCATAGGTTGAATTACTTTGTTGACAGCTCTTAGGTCTGTCACCATTCTCCATTTACCAGATTTCTTTTTTACAACAAACACAGGAGAATTCCAAGGACTGGTTGATTCTTCAATATGGTGAGCATCTAGTTGCTCTTGCACCAGCTGTTCCAATGCCTGCAATTTATCTTCAGCTAGAGGCCACTGTTTGATCCATATTGGCTTCTCAGTTAGCCATTTTAAAGGTAGGGCTGTTGGTACCTCTAAAGGTTTGGTATTTGCTGTATGTTCTTGTACAGCCTGAATGGCTGGTGACCTTTTTCTATAATACCTCATCATATCTTTCCCAGAATTGTGAGTTCCTGGAACTACAGGAATGTTAATCTGGGTATTCCATTGCTGTAGCAGGTCACGGCCCCATAAATTAATTGCAATATTGGCTATATATGGCCTTAGTCTTCCTATTTGCCCTTTGGGCCCTATGCATTCAACCCATCTTGTGCTTTGTTTTACACAAGATAGGGTTCCAATTCCCAGAAACTGAACATCTACTTCTTGAAGAGGCCAATTAGGATGCCAAGATTCTGGGGTAATGATACTTACATCTGCACCTGTGTCTAATAAGCCTTCAATAAAAGTGCCATTTATACAGACTTTTAGCTTTGGTCTTTGATCGTTAATAGAAGTCTGCCAAAATATACGTTTACTCTGTCCTACTGGGTTTTTTGACTCATTCTCCATGCATAATTCATCATTTAGACCAGTATTACTTTTTACAGCAGAAATTGCAGCTTTTAATTTTCTTGGTGAGGCACGTTCTCCACTGTGACTGGGAATGATTGGGCCACTGGGCCACTGTTGGCTTGGGGGCCTGAGAGAGGCCCCTCGAGGAGTTTCCCTATGGTATCAGGTTGCCTTGTTTGTCTGTTGTTGACCTGCATTCGTTGGACCAATGACGGCCTTTACCGCATCTCCTACATATACCTGAAGGCCTAGGTCTCCTATTTTTGTCATTCCCAGAGGAGATATTATTCCTAGAAATTCTGTGCCTGCAATCCCTTTTCAGATGTCCTAATTTACCACAATTAAAACACCTGGCAGTTTGATGTCTCCTCATTGCTGTGGAAATCGCTTCTCCTACCCAAGATTCATCATTATAGCTAAACGTCTCAACATTCATCGTATGCTGAATCCATTCATCCATAGGTGCTGATCTAGACTTTAAAGGCCCAATTATCTTTTTGCATTCTATGTTTGCATTCTCAAAAGCTAGAGATTCAAGAAGTATTCGTCTAGATTCTGGGTCTGTTACCCCTATGTCCAGAGCCTTAATTAATCTTTGCAAAAAGTCAATAAAGGGTTCTCTCTGTCCTTGCCTAATTCTGGTATATGATTCAACCCTCTTTGTTGGATCTTGTATCCTATTCCAAGCATTTAAAGCTGCTTGGTGACAAAGACACAGTACTTCATTGTCATAAAGAGCTTGGACCTGTGGATCAGCATATTCTCCTGCACCAAGAATTTGATCTTGGGAAACCTCGACACCTTTTGCTCTTCCTTGCTGTTCCATATGTTTGGATTCTTCTCTGAAATAAATTCCAAACATCAAGGAAGGTCCCTTATCTAAAACTGCAGACACTAACTGATGGAAATCATAGGGGGTAGCTCTAGCATTAGAAGCCCAAGTCCTTATCATTTCCTTCACATATGCATTATGCAAGCCAAAATTAACAATAGCCTGCTTAATTTCTTTTAGATCATTCATTCCTATTGGCGTCCAACTAGCTTCTCTGACTCCCTTTGAGCCTTTAGAAGTTGACGCTTTGTCAGAATTAAGTATAGGGTATGCCGCTAAAACCCTGGGTAAGCCAATTCTCATATCTGGTGTTGGCATTGTATCCTGTCCTTGTGCCTTATTACTCTGTTCACCAGCTCCAATAATTTCTTCAAGAATTTCAAGTCTTTTTATTATTGTCTTTATTATTGCCTCTTTTGAATCCTGAATCTCCTGACCTGCATGAGTTTCTAGTAAAGATAGTATGGTTCTTAGGAGTGCCATATTCTTCCTAAATGATAGAATATGCAAAAGAATAATGAAACCTAGTAACCAGTAAATTAAGTTATCCCCATAGTCATATAAACCTTGCATGATAAAACCCATTGTATTGGCAGCCAAAACAGTAAAATTCATGTTGGAAACAAAAACTGCCATATTACCTGTTGTCCAGCAGGTGGCGCTGTTGCCAAGTCGTGACGAAAACGGGGTCCGTCTAGTATTTGTTAAAAACTGGGAAATGCAAGTTGCTCAACAAAGTAAATGTAATTAAATCAATTCCGTACACGGAACCATAAACCCAGAATCCAGGGGTAGAGAAGAGTAACCCAGAAGCCGTGTATGCCTCCACGTGACAGAGTCACCCTGAGGGGTTGTAGCTTTCGGCAACCGCGTGCTCTGGTTCGCACTGCTTAAGAGCTGTACTTGCAAGGGAGATTTAAAAAACGACTCAGAAAAGAGCAAACCACGCAGGCAGAGACTACACGGGCCTGTGGAGTTTAAATACACGTGGGGAGGCAGATGATAGGGTGCGTGGGGACTTGAAGTCAACCTGAGGTGTCTAAAGGGAAAATATAAAGAACTGCAGCAAGAAAAGCCAGTGTGTGATAATTTATATTAAACTGCTGGCTCCATGCACAAGGCACAGGCTACAAGGCTGCCGCAAGGCACAGGCCACAAGGCCGCAGCAAGGCACAGGCCGCGGCTTGCGCCAAGCTGAACTCGCGGCCGGCCAGCAGCCGAGCGGGGGAAGGAGAGGTCCTAAGAGCCCCACGTTGGGCGCCAGATGAAGGCGTAAGTCACGAACAATGCCACACCAGTTTATAATTATGATTAATAGGGTGGTATTTATTTAAAGGGGAAAAAACTTACAGATCACTGTCCCAGACAACAGCCCTCTGCACAACCAGGAAGGGAGTCTAGTCGCCAGCAGAGCAGGAAGTGAAGAGAGCGAGCGGAGGGAAGTAGTCACTTTTTAAAGGGGGAGAGACCACGCCCCAATGGGCTGGTATCTCAGCAGCTATTGGTTGGAGGAGCGGAAGGACCTCCCGCAACAATCCCAGAGAGCCTAGACAACAAAGAGGAACCTAAAAGAGACATACATGGATCTAATGTGCATGGGAAGTAGAAAAAGACAAGATTTCCTGAGCAAATTGAGAGCATGGAGACCATGGGAGAAGTTAGAAGGGGAGGGGAGAGAAAAGGAGGAGAGCAGAGAAAAATATATAGCTCAATAAAGACAATTTAGAAAAAGAAATTTTACACACACACAAAAGACCAGTACCTCCTTTCCTTTATTTTTATACAAAATGAACCAGAGTTAATTTTATACCTGTTGATCATCATGAAAGTCCTAGATGTCCTACCTTCCCCTGTGACCCTCTCATCTTTGAACATTAACATTCCTGGTAGCAGAACTGACTGGCAGCATTTGTTGCTCCTTCTGACTCAAATGACCTCTTACTGAGCTAAGACTGTAGTTTGCACTTTCCTGTGTTTACATTTTGGGTTTTTTGTGCCTCTTCTTAAAATTCAGCTCTGTCTCTATCTCTTGTCCCTTTGTTGATTCCATGCCCATTCTTCCAAAATCATCACTGCCTCTGTCATTTATTATTGTTTCCCTCACAAAAATTTTTCTTTTGAAAACCAAAGCTCATCCTTTGAGCTACGATTAGGATTGTGGCTCATGGTGACAGTTGCAGGGACAAACATGTTGAAGGTGGCATTTCCTTGTGTAGAGGGCAGAAGAAAACAGACCTTAGCGAGCAAGGTGTAGCTCATTTTTGACCTGGTGCACAAAAGGAGAAATTTCCAGGAGAGCTTTTTGCAGGCTTGGAGTGCACAACTTTTCTATCAGTTTGGTTAAATGTCACTGTGTCATTCATCTACCTTCCCTGCTGTATTCTCATTCTCTTTTCTCCAGGGATGCCCCAGCTTATAACTCACCTCCCTGCCACCCTTTTCTTGGAGGCCCCTCCTTCCTGACCCAAATCCTGGTGGCTTGGCTGCTAAAATGCAGATAAATCTGACTCTTCATAAATCATCATCAAGAAAGATGTGAGCCAATCAAAACTGTGAGCCATTAAGATACAAAGCTAAACCATCGCTGTGTGAGTTGATAAATTATAGGTACTCTTCCCCTTATGTGGGGATCATGGTCTTACACACCATTGAATGTTGAAAACATGCTAATAATGCATTTAATACACTTAATGTATCAGGCATCATAGTTTATCCCCACGGCTGATGGGGAGCTGAGGTTCCCAGCCAATACTCAGCATTATAGACCATTATAGATTACTAGCCTGAGAAAGCACCACACATCACAACTTGGAACATGATTTCAACAGAAAGCACATAACTTTTGCACTATTTTAAAGTAAAAATAAAATGGCAAAGGAAGAAACAAAGTTTTCACCAGATATTATTGTTTCTATGGGAAATGTGTAAGGCATCTATAGAGCCATAGTTGGCTCTAAGAGATATTAGCAATAGTAACTGATGCAGGATCAAAGCAAAACAAACTAACAAAAAAACACAATCTTTTACAGCACACCTTCAAAAATGAAAATGGTTCTGTAAAAAGCAGTTATCCTTTACCTTGGCATGAAACATAAAATATCCAATAATTTGCTTTACTGTGAAGAGCATGGAGCACTGCCACGTGAGATCAGCTCTTTGGTTTGCCGTGACTAAACAGTCTTAGACTGGCTGGTTTAACTGGAAGAAACATATTTCTAATAGATCTAGAGGCTACAAGGACCAAGAAAAAGATTTTGGCAGAATAGTTTCATTTTGAGGTCTCTTCCCTTGTCCATCTTGCTGCTGGGCCACTTCTTAGCCTCTTCCATCTGGATGGGCTGGCAGATTGACACACTGGCCCTCACTGTGGAATCCTGACCACTTCAGAACAAGATAGAGGTATCTGTTATTTCCCAGGCTCACACATTCCATTCTCATCTCTCCTACGCACCTACAGCCACGCCTTCGTACTCCTGAAAATTTGGGGGTTAAGAAAAAAAGCAGGGAGAAGGACAAGACATGTCTTTCTTAAGAGGGCTGTGGCCATCAGTTTCTGGCCTTTAGCTTGAAGAAGTCTTAAACTGATTTTTCTCCCTAGAAACTGGTTCTTCATTGTGCTCTGTTTTCTGTTTGATGCATAGGAAATATTCAAGTGTGTGGGTGTTTATACATGTGGGTACAAATGACTATGGAGGCCAACTAGTACTTCCCAAAGTCTCTTTTCTACTTCCTGAGAGAAAATCTCTCACTGAACCTGGAGCCCACTGATTTGACTAGACTGTCTGGACAGGAAGCTCCAGGGACCCTCTTGTCTATACATCCCTGTAGATGAATGCTTTGGCCTTTAACACTGGTGCTAATAATGTTGGTCTGGATCCTCATACTAGCACAGCAAACACTTTACCTGACAGGTTATCAGGTCATCTCCAGATGAGACCCTTTGATTTCTATTGCCTGAATAGAGTGATATGTATACTCTGGTACTCTGGGAGGGTATTAGACACTCTCTCTCTCTCTCTCTCACACACACACACACATACAGTGAAAGATAAAATCTTCTGCTGCTGTATCTGATTATAGATCTGGTACTCTTTGTACTAACTGAATTGGCCACGCCAAGAGCCAGTCTTTACCCAAGTGGTCTTGCTTGTCTAGGATATCCACAGATGAACCACAAAAAAAGAAAAGAAAGAAAGAAATTCATCTTCTCCATTCCTCCTAGCAGAGCACATTTAAAACTTCTCTGAAATGGGCCAAATACTAATTTATGAAGCCTATGCAACCTAATTGACCTTTTTAATTTGATTGTACCGATGGCTCACTTGGCTTACAATAAGAGATAAAGACCATATCCCCTGCCCCACCCCAAGAGCCTTCAAGAGGAGGGGTAGAGAAGAAAAGCATTACACTCTTTCTGGGGCCCTTACCACCCTTCCGAATAATTATCCCTTGGTTTCCACCTGCTAAACTCCTTTATACCTACTAGACCAAGGTGTTTCACCAAACACACATGCTCCTTTGCTGTTGTTCACTTTAGCTTTTAAAGGGCAAAGATTTTTTCAACTTCTGATTTTGTTCTTCATTTGGTGAAAACTTAGCAGGGAATGAGCCAAAGGCTAATGAGTATTTGCAAATATTCCACGAGCAGACAGCTCCTTCACTCCCTGAACTTCCCTGGAGTTCTGCCCCATGGTTTTGGTGGCTAACCTTTGGCAGAAGAGGATGATAGAAAACTGGAAGGCATTTACCTCAAGCCTTTCTCTTTCGCAGTCTTCCATACACGGGTCTGCATCTCTTGTCTAGTGTATATTTTTTTCCAGAGCTCATTTTATGAAACAGTACCTTCATTGTCTATTTGCTTCGTTTTTTTCTGATGGTAAGAGATAAAAATTAACCTTATAAGTAACACAATGAGAAGGAAAAGAGCTAATTCTTGCCCTGCTTTTCAGTAACTAGTAAACAGCTTTCTTCAAATTTGTTTGATAAATAAGGATGTACCAACACTAAAAAGAAAACGTGTTTCCTGAATAATGTATTGTAACTGCTGAAATGGTGGGCTCTGCCAAATATTTATGACAGCTAAGAAATTATCTACACAATGAAAGAAAAATTCAATAGTTTTTTCTTAGGTTTTATGATGATGGGTGAATATGTTTTATGCGTACTTGATGGGCTCTTGTATTTATCAGAAAATTTCACTTATTGTAAATCTTCAGCAAGTATGTCTTCCTGAAACAATTTCTTTTAGTGTAAAACTGTCTTAGCAGAAAACTTGACATCTTGAGGTTGGTTTTGTTTCTGTTTGGTGATTATTTTATCTCTGCAATTGCACACATCCTATTGTAATCACTGTCTGCACAAAAATACAGGAACTTTTCAATTATTTTACCAATTATACATTAAATTACTGTCCTGAATGAACCTGGTGGAAATGAAACATTTTAAAATCCTGAGAGCATCATTTGTTTCCTCGGAAAACCAAAAAAAAAAGAATAGGAGAGAGAGAGAGAGAGGCTATGAGATAGCTCAGCTCTTAAAGGTAGTAGAAGCTAAGCCTAAGTTCCTAAGCTTCAGCTTATGACCCCTTCATGCAAAGGGAAGTCAGGTCCTGCAAACTGTCTTTGAACCTCCATGTGCACATCATGGTGAGCATGCGCATACACATACTCACACACACACAGATATACATACACAGACACACACATGTACTCACACATACACACAGAGACACACACATATAGATACACACAAACACACACAGG